>RWGZ01001780.1:110051-145493 GCA_009725065.1 Utricularia reniformis | reverse complement strand
AGGAAAAAACCACTTGACTAAGGACGGAAAGAAAAGCCCTTAGCCCTTCCAATAACCGAAAACAGGATCATACAATGCATGTTTTCAGATCAATACACAACAAAGCGCTTCGAAAATAAATCGAGAGGAGCTGTGAAACCACGGATGTGGGGAGGAAGAACCAGGAGGATCCCAAACTTCTTCCGTGCTTTCTTTCTGATTCCAAAAGGGCTCCTTTTCTTTCGTTCTCTCAGCGTCCTTTTTATACCTGCACTGTACTATGTGCAGTAGGCCGTCGTTTTGTGCTTGTCCTTTGCCAATAGGTCGGCTAACGCCAGGCGGATCAGCCGCCGGAACTGGCTCTACAGTGGCTGCATGGCGCTTAGGCCTTACGGCGCTGCCAGCCGGCTACTCTTTGGCCTTTAGCGGCTTGCTCCCATGACTGGACCATAGTCCTGACTGATTTGTCGTGGCTCGCTATCATACAGGACGATCGGAAATGGCCCGAGGGGGAATCTGCAGCTAGTGGACCGAACGGTCTGACGCTTCATGGGAGGTTGGGTCCCACACCTTGGGACCGATCGCCTAATATGCACGATCGGGGCAGCCACACAAATGGGCCTTCCTTTAATTTGACCTCCAAGCTTGGTCCACTCGCTTGGGCCGCCATAGCTTGGGATGGTTCGGACCCTGTTCGGGGTACCGGGTTCCGATGGTCTCATCCATTTGTGTTTTTAAACAATATAAATTGTTATCTGATCATTCAAACAATTCAAGTCATTTTATATAAAAATATTGTCTTTTTTAATTAAATTTAAATTTATTTTATTTTTTATAAAATCAATTTAGATCAATCAACCTTGATACAAATATAAGAATTTTTCAATATATATCTATTCTTCAAGGGTACATAAGCAATATTTCACATATCCTAAACTCACAATAGTCAATACACTTATATTTTTCTATATTATTTTAAAATAAAAAATAAATTAGCTGCTAGCTTTATATTCTTTATCTTGGTCCACTGATGAAGAACTTCCCCATTAGCATCATAGAACACAAAATCTGCTTCCTCTAGTGTAATTTGAACAGTCATGAATCCTTGACCATCATACAAAAACTTCAACTCTTCTTCCTTCTCATCGATCTCTTTTATGTCTCCTCTCCATGCTTTCGTCCCTCCTCCGCTCGTCAAAAACTCGATTTCACTACATTGTAAATGTAATTAATAATAAGTTAAATCAATGAATGTGAATTGTTGGCCACCACTCGGGCCATTTGCAACTCGTTCTATATGATTGTATTTTTTTAAAATACCCATAAAATGGTTTCGAAAACCACAAAACTGGCAAATTGTGTGACCGATCGGTCTAGAAACGTTCGTGAATATAGGGTTAAATCAAGCATGGGGTCACCATGATGATTAGAATCTTACCTATTACGATCACCGATGCGTTGAAGATTATGATCATGCCCATTGATGTACAAGTCTACGGCGTTGCTCTGCGAGAAATGCAAATCAATGGGGTTACTAATCATATAATAATTATTGAAATTATAGAGTTTGATCGAAATTACGATAGAAGAGAATCAACGATCGCACATATTAAAGATTGTGATGACACACATCACCTTTATAAACCTAAAATATGATACTTTCCATAGCCATAAACAAATTCAATAATCACTCTTATAAATCGAAAGATTTCACTTCCAAGACATGATTCTTAGCGTATTGTATGTGTGTGGCTAACTCGGAAAAAAAGACGTACTCGAAGAATCGGTAAGAGGAGATCGACAAGCTCTTCGGTATCACCATGATGACCAATGCTTCTAAGGGTGTGATGACCAACAACAATTTTCCAAATGGCTTTTGATTTCTTTAAAGCTGAATCTAGATCCTTCAAAAACAACATATGTGACTTAAATTCAAGTAGGAATTCGTAACATCTTCTTTCCATACATACAATTATATCGATATATTGGGATAATCTTTTTATTATTATAAAATATATATATAATTCAATTTTTTAGTTTAGAGTTTTCTTCAATTATCATTATGAACACAATGTTGTTAAATCCGAATTAATATTTTTGTAAAACAAGAATAAAATAAACCTTCAATTGGTTTGAGATGTAGTCATCTATTGGAGTAATTCCTCGCCAATCATATTTATTTTCCTTAGGATTTGACACGTAGGATTTCACGAATGGAGATGTATCCACGAAGAAAAACTCAGCGGGCCCTACGCCAAGAACATAATAATATTATTTAAATTCATTTTACTAAAATAGACATTTGAATACTTCAAAACACGAAATCTAACAATAATAAATTATACATTTTTAATTAAATTATTTTTATAATTTAACTTTGTTGTAAAAATTATTTAAATATTGCTAAATATATTATTTGTTTAAATAATCATTGAATACTAAAATAAATTAAGGTTTTCTTACCTGAATCAATAATAAAAGACCTGAAGCAAATCCATCTGGTGTCCATTACCCGAAGAATCGGACTCAGCTGCGCCAGCACATCTCCTCTGTAGTCATGGTTCCCCAAAACTGCTCCTCATACAATAAAACAATTATTAAAGTAATATTTTAAATTCATAATATTATCTAAAAAACTTACAAAAGTAACTGTTAGTGTATTTTATCCTTATTGACGAAATTATGCACTAAATAATATGAGTTTATTAAATATTATAGAAATAAACTCATATTATTATAGAAATTTCTCTTATTAATTAAAGTAAAAACTTAATATGACTACAAAATCATAACAAATTTATAAATGATTAAAATAAAAGATGTAAATTATAATTGTAAGAAAATTAAGAGGTTAAAATGAAATTTATCCTATATTTAAGTATTACCGGCGAACCACGGAATCTGCAAGCTTTTGGCCGTGTAAATATTGGTAAAGGACTCGGAAAAGCTTGCATCATCGACGCCGGTAAGCCCGTCTTCGTAAAAATTATCTCCCGTTGATATAACAAACTGGATTCGAAATTCCTCCCCAATTCTCCCCATCTGCAAATCATTAACAAAACAAAATGATCTCGTTTTGTCACTGTTATACATTAGGTTTAATTGAAGCCATCTTTTACCTGAGAAGCAACTAAAGTCTGATTGTAATGACCTTTTCTTCCCCAATCTCCGACGACCATGAAACGGAGGGTGTCATCACCGTTGATGGGTTGCTGAAATCTTAGAAACTCAGCAGAGCCGTTGGATGATGAGGTTATGAGGAGGATGATCGTAACCAGGAAGATGAAGTTGAGAACCATGGTTAAGATCTGTGGTTTTCCTTGTTCGCTGGTTAAGGCTGCCTTAGATTTAAATACAAAAGTTAATACAACTGGGGTTTATTTGGACCACTGAGTTATCCATTTTCAGACAAGAAAATTTATGTCTGGTGATTTTTATTGAGAATATGCTGCTGGATATGCTAATGATGATGATGATGGATTTCCCTAAAGGAACGGGATTGTTTGGAGCTTGTCACATTGTTTCTTGTCCTTTTTGATTTATTTTGCTTGTAATTTATGTCATTTAAATACAATATGTTATACCAGTGACATAAGAAAAACGTGTAGTCATTAATATATTGTGTTTGTTTGTTACTTAAATCAAAATAATGGTATTGTNGAGTGTGTGGGGGGTGGGGGAGCCGGCGCCGGTGAAACTATATTTATAGTGGGAAATGGTGAGGGTGAGTGGGCCCCATACACGGATATCCTGTCATATGAGTATTCATTTGACGTGTCTGTTCATCCGTTCTTATAAAATATCCAAATTTTCTTCTTTATTTTTCTGGAATTAAATTGTTTTGAATGTGTGTTTGAAGTCCGGTGTCAGACGTGGGCCCACAAGATACGGTAGATTCTGACGACTAAAGGGTACTGTGTACATTTTGTTTTTCCCGAGATAAACCTTTATTTTTCTATAAAGTAAACCTTGCTTTCCTTAATTCTTTAAATATATACATTTATTACAAAATAATTGTAAACTCGTACACATTTTTAAATGAGATAATTCAAAAACTTTTAAATTGTTTCTTTAGTATCGATTATTTAAAACTTATTAAAAAACCAGTTAATAGTTCTGTTTTTCGGCTTTTTCTCCCAATTAATGTTATTTTAAAAATGGATGGTTGTTATAATGTTATTAGCGTTCTCAGAACGCTTAAGCGTTCTGAGTAGGAGTTAGCATCCTGTGCAGAACGCTTTAGCGTTCTGTGAACACTTAAGCGTTCTGAGAACGCTAAAGCATTCCCACAGAACGCTTAAGCGTTCTTAGAACGCTTGAAAAAATCTTATAAATACATCTTTCATTCTATATCAAAATTCATTACTTCAATAGCTTCAAGATAAATTCGCATTGAAGTTTTCGAAGAATTTGAAAGTACGGTATTGTTTTATTTTGTATGGATCCTTATAATAATTCTTGGTTTGATTTTGATCTTAATGTCCCGGCTTCATCGACATCCTCCGAGGGTAATCGAGAACCTGGTTTGAGCTACCCGGAATATACCGATTACAATAGTATTCACAACTTAAGCAGTTTTAACTATTGGAATACTGAGAATGCCTCGACTAGTGATAATCCATCAACTTCACAAGGTATGGTGTATTAATGAACAGTGCAAATGTCTTTTCCAATTTTTTAATCTATACGTCTTTCATATAGTGTTTCCGGACGAGAACTATGAGAATTCGGAAGAAGATCCTGAACCGGAAATTCCAGTAGAAGACGAAAATGAAACTGAGAATCTGGAATCAGAAGACGATATACAGTTAGGCAGATCTGTGCATACTGGTAGTGGTTTAGTTCGTCGACTGCAATGCTCGGCTGAAGAAGTTGACATGAGATTCATTCATCTAGCAGCACCATTTGTCGAAGGTGACAATGATGTACCCACATCAAAACGTCGGTACACGAAATACGACATTGACGAACCTCTTCTAGCTGCCAGGATGAAGTTTAAAGATAAGTTTCATTTGCAGTACTGCATTGCACACTTTCATATTCGTAGACGGTGGCAATATAGAGTTATAGAGAGCAATTTGAATAAATGGGTTATCCGATGTTTAAGTAGTACATGTCCATTTCATCTGCGAGCCATTTGTTCGTCTCGTGACCGTGTTTGGCAGATATCGGTGTACGAGTATGGCCACACTTGTGACAATGTTCTTTTGACGGAAGGTCACCGGAATCTTTCGCTGAACTTTATTGCGTACGAAATGAAACCATTCATAAGAAATGACAATGGTAAGGTTAAATCATGTTGTAGTATATTGCAATAAAACATTTTTCATTTTTGTGTGTGAATATGCAGGCATCAAAGTTCAGACGGTGCAAACACACATAAACGTAAATTACAGGTTGAGTATCAAGTATGATCAGGCTTGGTACGCATTGCAACGTGGATTTGAGATGGTTTATGGTTCGTGGGAGTCTTCAATGAAAAAATTACCATCATTGTTTCAAGAGATGATTCAAATGAATGTAGGAACTATTGTAAGATGGTATCTTTACGAAACAACAATGGGCTCTCCGAACTATATGATTCATTACGTGTTTTGGGCGTTTAGACCCAACATAGATGCTTATCGATTTTGTGATCCAGTTCTTTCTGTTGACGCCACCCACTTATATTCAAGGTTTGTTTACCAAAAAATGTATTTATAACTGAAATTTTATTATTACTTATGTTAACATCTTTTAATAGATATAATCATAAACTGCTTGTTGCCGTAGCACGGGATGGTGGGGGACATGTTATTCCTATGGCGTTCGCTCTAGTAGATAGTGAAAGTTGCAGAGCTTGGAAGTGGTTTTTACAAAACCTTGATCGTTTTGTTATTGGGGAACGTGAAACATGTGTCATCTCCGACAGAGCTGCCGGGATCTTGGAAGCAGTGAATGAGATGGAACAGTTTCAGAACGGCCACTTGCACCATCGTTGGTGCCTCCGACATTTTTGCTCCAATTTATACAGTGCATTCAAGAGCACAGAGTTAAAACGGATAGCGTATAGAGCAGGTGCACGGTCAAAGGGTTACAAAATGCACAATGACATGATGGAGATCCGGAGTATTAATCCAGATGCATGGAGCTGGCTCGAAGAGAAAGATAAAACGAAGTAGACTCTCATACACGATGATGGAAAACGATACGGAACTCTAACCACAAATCAGGTTGAAGCAATTAATGGAGCTTTAAAGACAGCACGTCGTCTACCAATTTGTAATATTGAGATGGCGACATTCTACCAGTCGAATGGAACATTCATGGAGCGAAGGAGAGAAATTGCCAGTATGACAACGAACATTGATGTTCTAACTTCTGCGGCACAAAAGTTCTACCGTCGTGCAAAGAGAAAAGCGAATTACCACGCTATAAAAATGTGGGACGTAGATCGGCAAGTAGCCGAAGTTGAGGTCGAAAGTGGAAGAAGTAATGGGTCATACATTCACACTGTTGATCTCCGGCGGCAGACGTGCACGTGTTCGAAATGGCACACGTATCGGGTTCCTTGCTCTCATGCTATTAGAGCTGCCAAAAAAATTAGTAGAGAACCTGATGATATGATCATACGCAGCTCTACTTTGGATGTGCTCAGATCAACGTACGAGAATGCTCTGTTGACCTCACTTCGACCAGAATTTGAGTGGACAAACCCTGGATGGATATTATGGCATGATCCTTTACGCTCAAAGAAACTAAAACCGGGCCGACGGCAAACTACTAGAATACAAACAGATATGGATCTACATAATTAGGTGTACAAATGAATGTAGAAACATAATTTTCTAATTGAGAAAATGGCGTGTTGGGTCTCCAAAGTTTCAATAATTTGGCATCATTAGTCTCCAACGTTTTAAAAGACAAAATCAGTACCCAGAGTTTGATTAATTTGGCATTATTGGTCCCCAACTTTTTAAAAGGCAAAATCAGTACCTAGAGTCTAATTTAAAAAGGAATTAATTTGGCGTTATGGTATTGCGGTCACCGGTTTGATCCCGGAAACCCGACCCGAACAGACTCAATCCGAAAAAAATATATTGGTTCAAAGTTTCAACAAAGTTTTTGCTATTCGGTCGAAAATTATCATTGTCATATGTTCGGTCAGGTATGAGACTAATAATTGTCAAAATATGTTCAATTTGGTGCAAATATAACACTAAAATATAAGACTAATTTTGTCAAATTATATAAATTTTGGGGACCAAATTAGCAATTCAAAAGTTTTGGGATTAAAATTGTCATGTTTTGCAAACTTTGAGGACCATTAACGGTTTTAGGGACCAATTTTGCCAAAATTCTGAAACTTTGAGGACTAAATTTGCGTAATTTTTGTCCGAAAACTTTATTTGCCACAAATTACAACTTTGGAGACCAATTATGCCACACACAAATAAGTTTGGTGACTGATTTTGCCAAAATAATGAGAGTTTGGGGACCGATTTTGCATACATCAAAACTTTAGGGGGTGGTTTTGTTAAAATTAGAAAATTTGGGGACCAAAATTGCCAAAAAATCAAAACTATGAGGACCAAAGATGCCTTCCGCCCTTTTCGTCGACTTCATCTAAGGCATCGTATAAATGGTCGTGAGAATTCTCCCACATTGTAATCCATTGTGAATGAATAGAGCACCAATCCTGACCCTTCTCGCTATTGTAAGAATGCAAGCGATGAAGAACATCTGCAGGTTCAGGTGATCGGGGAATTGAAAGCGGTAGCGCAAACTGACGAGGCACACGGTCAGGATGATGTGGCTCCACTCGACCGAAGTATATAAGTGGTCCTGTGTATAACCACAAAGTGGTGGTCTCTTGATCAGCTTGTGTGAAGTCCATATTTTCGTATGGACTCCATATGAACTGCATAATACATAGTTAATTTATCGAAATTTGTGTCACTAATAACAAAATTTACCTCTCTACGACCGATTAGGTCCAAAGCGTCTCTACTTTGACGAATGGAATTGTAACCTGTGTCTCGGTGGTTCAAACGACCACCAAACATCCTGCATAATTAACATGTTAAGGTTCCAAACAGTAAATTGTTATGTATGAAATAATATAACAAATTATTGTTACCTCCACCCATAAAAATGAAAGCATCGAGGGTCGTACTGATCATCAACGAAACGTCCCCTAAGCGAAGGGGTAATCGATGGTATTCTTGACCACGCCCAAATCTAAAAATATGATAATATTCAAAAATATTATATCAAAATATAGAAAGTTGAAAATGTACAATATGTACCTGAACAAGGCGAAATGCCCCACCTAATGTTACTCCACCGACCGCTCCCTTACATAACTCGCGATATAAATTCGCAAGTACAGCTGAACCCCAACTCATCCCAGTGAATTCTTCCACATCTTCAAAAATATCTAACAACATCACTTTCGCTCGATCTCCACTTGTATCAGGTAACATAATTGTTACCACGATCAACAAACATATGGTGCGAGCTAGCTGAATAACCTCTTCATCGGATTGTAACGGTGATGTCGAGCGCTGAATCGCAAAGTCCCCTAAAGCTCGTATCAAGAAACAAGGGGATCGAAAGTCATCGATCTGAGGAGTCAAACCAAAAGTGAATGTGCAAAACATAATCCACTCAGACACACTCCTACTGGTGCGTCTACCAGTGATAGCAGCACCCCTAATCGGTATCCCCCATATAAGAGAAACATCTTGTAAAGTAATTGTTGCCTCGCCAGATGGTAGGAAAAATGTGTGTGTTTCTGGTCTCCATCTCTCGATAAGAGCGGCCAATAGATTAGAGTCCAATTTCATCCGTGTGGTCTTTAGAACGCCGTAGAACCCCCAGTCAATCAAATACTCGATTACTCGATTGTCCAATTGTCCCAACCTTCTCAGGTAATATTCTCCGTGCTTAAACTCTATTTTAGAACCAGGTTCACCTCTCATAATACGACTGCTAATGTGTTGTTCTTGTCGATACAGTAAGCTGGTCGTAACTGCTGGGCGAGTGCGACGACGACGATCCATATCTGTATTATAAACTAATTTTAATAAATAAAAAAACTACAAAANACATGTATACAATTAATAAATTATGTTTAATTTAGATTAATAAATATCAAATAATTCAACAATATATTAAACATATAACAAATAAATAAATAAATAAAATATTTATAAATAAATAAAACTATCATAACATATCTATAAAAATAAATTATACCTTAATTACGATTATTTGTCGTAAACAAGTTGCTGCAAATGTGGTACAAAATGATACAAATGAGTGAAAGATTTATAGAGAAATTCTAGACGCTTAAGCGTTCTGTGTAGAACGCTATAGCGTTCTCAGAACGCTTAAGCGTCTTGTGTTTAGCTTTAACTCGTATAGAGAACGCTAAAGCGTTCTGAGAACGCTTATGACACCATAATGCCAATTCATTTTTAAAATAACATTAATTGGGAGAAAAAGCCCATTTCTCTAGTCTCCACCTAATATTATATTTAAATAGTACTATTATTATCATTGTAGAACCATAAATGCAAGTTACAAGAAACGAGTCCAAACCACAAGCCAACATTACATTTTTATACAACACATTCCATTGAGATTTCAAAGGGATCGTGGCTTCAACACAATTGTAGAGTGTTTCAATATGTGCATACTAAACTGCCCTCCCTTCTCAGTTGTATCCACTTTACTCTGCCCCGGTGGTGGCAACAACTCGAAATTTTGAACCAGTCGTCCCAAAGTAATACCCAAAATCGGCAACGCAAGAATGATCCCTGGGCAGCTTCGACGACCAACACCAAATGGAACATACTTGAAATCATTCCCATTTGCTTCCACATTAGCTTCCTCTTCCAAGAATCTCTCTGGTCTAAACTCCTCTGGTTTTTTCCAGTTCACAGGGTCATTAGCCAACCACCAAGCATTAACAAGTATCTTGCTCTCTGCAGGAATATCATAACCTCCAAGCTTAGCATCATGTAGATTCATATGAGGAACTAACAGAGGAATAGCCATTCTGAGACGAAGTGTTTCCTTTATCACAGCCTGGAGGTATGGTAGTTTATGAGTATCAGGCTCTGTTACTGCCACTCCTGGACCAAGAATCGTGTCGATTTCATCACGAAGCTTCTTCTGTATATCGGGATTGTTCACTAGTTCAGCAATCCCCCATTCAATAGACCATAATGTTGTTTCAATAGCTGCACAACAATATACCACTCAAAACCAAAGAAAAACATAATGAATAGCCAGCAAGTTAATCTTAATTATTGCTTGCACATGGTGAACAAAACCACTAAACCGGCAGCTTCCCTACTCTTTGTAGAGCAATAAAAGAGCCAAAAATAACATGAAAGGTACTCAGCTTAGCGCAATAATACAACACTAGACTTGCAATTTTTGCATCTAAAGTAATGAAGGAGGTTGTTGTTTACCTGCAACGTTGATGTTCTCCACGATGTAAAGTACATTATCTTCATTGATCTCACCCTTTTCTTGGGCTTCAAGAATGTGATCAATTGCGCATTTTAGGCCATTGTTATCAGTCTTATTTGAGCTGGGAATGTTCCTGGAGCATCAAAGAGAGTGATTGAATATTATGAATGGTTGTCAAGGAAACATAAAAGGAGCTTAGCTTAATTACCTTCTCTCATCAACAAAGAAATCCTTGAAAAGCTGCAACCTCCGTTGCTTAATCTCCTTACAGACATTGAGGTAACCTTTCAAGAAAGGCCTTAAAATTGGAATGAAATCGCCGTAGTTGTACTCAAAGCTCTGGGCTAATCTACTCCTCTCTCCGTTCAAGGCCTTGAGCTTCACGAACAAGGGATCATCCTCGCTCTCAAATCTCCTATTAAACATGATTCTGTACATATTATTGTACATCATCAATTGTAATCGCTTTCGAAGAACAATCCCGGTTGTTGCAGATTCCGGATTCTTCTTCACATCCTCCACCACGGCGTTGACTTCAGATTCCCACCCTTGACGGTACTGCTGCACAACCTTATTAGTGAAAAATGGAACCGTCATAATACGCCGCATCTTTCTCCAATGATCGCCGTAGACAGTGAAAACCATATCCTGTCCTTCACCGGTAAATATATCGAACACAACGTTACGAGTTCGAGAACCGAATTCGACACCCTGAGTATGAAGAACTTCTTTAGCAAGTTTTGGCGACGACACGACAACGAGATTACGTTGTCCCATACGAAGTAGAAATATTTCGCCAAATTTCTTGGCTAAACCCGTAAGATTCCGGTGGTTCAAATCATCCCCTACTTGTATCCAGTTTCCAAATATGGGTACCGGAATTGGTCCCGGAGGTAACCTGAACTTCCGACCACGGAGCTTCGATAAAACAACAGCAAAGATTACGGCGAAGAACAAACCCAAAAGGGCCTTCTCCAGAAAGATAAGATCCATAGAAAGATACCGTCAGGAATTGAAAAAAGTGGTTGGGAGAAGTATCAGGGAAGAGGTGTGAAGATAGACAACCCCTGAATTCGAATGGAGAAACGTAGCAAGGTTTATATTAAAGAGAAGCATGGGGAGCAGTTAACAGCATCAGAGTTAACGTCGTAAGGGCAAAATCGGAAATGAAGTGGTAGGTGAAGCCATGTTTGGTGACATTGTGCCTATACGTGTCTAAATATTACCCATTTTATTATCTAAATATTTCCAGTAAAAAATCGGTTTCTATTATATAGTGTGTATGTAATATTATTGATATGACTTGTTGTAACAAAAAAAGCGATATTCAATTTATTTTATATAATCATGATTTATTTAGTCATGAATCATGTTTTCATATCACCCGGTATACCGGCAACCGAGCGGTATCGATTTGTACCGAGTTTCAATTTTTTTTGTAATTTTTAAATAAATAAAAAATATATATACCGGTATACAGGTCATATAGGTCCGGATCGATACGGTACGTCAAACCGATATGAAAACATTGATAAATCATGATTATGAAATATTAACTTTATAGTGTCATCACTCTAATTATTTATGAGATACTTTTTGAGTCGTTTTTTCAATATCAATAACTTTAAACTAATATAAAAACAATATTTTTTTAAATATTGCAAATTGCATAAATACGTCTAAAGTTGATATAACGTGTGTTGTTGATCCTCAAACTGTTTCAAATTATAAAAAAAATATGTTATTAGAGTTTAAGAAGTACATTCTTGACTCACAAAATTCAAAAATCATTTATATTTAATCTTACCACTCGTTAATGTTTTAAAAGCATATATAAGTTATATTTGACCATTTAATCAAAAAAAATATACAATGATTATGTCTTTAAGTTAAAAAATATATAAATTGAAAAATCATTCATACAAAAAAATGAAAAATGATATTATTCGCATAAATATCATTCTTGAATAGTTTTGAAATTGTACTAAATATACGATTTCTAAATTTTGGTTGGATCGTTTTTACACTATTTCAAATATCGAAGACAACCTTCATAATTTCTCGATAATTTTTTATATATCTAATGAATTAAATGATACGTATACCCAGCTTAAATATAATTATTCTACAACTCAACATATAATAATTATAGAACATCTAACATATTAGTCTTCATTGTGTAATTTATTTATCATTCTCAAAATGGTTACATAATATATCGTGAGAATAAAACGGATTATAAATAAGTCTATCACAATTTATTTATTTAATTTGTTTCAATATAAAAGTATAAATATTATTGTAATAATATAGTCAACTTAGTCGAAAAAGACGGCATTTTAATTTATTTTGGTTATTAGATTACAGCATAATAATATGTTTTCTCAAAAATATGAAAATTAATATACACAAAAATATAGGCACCTTCATATTTTTACATAAATAAATATTTTAATCCTTAAACAATTATTTCAATTACTTGTAAATTTTTTGAGTAAGAAAAATATGATATATATGGAGTAAATATGTTTATATTGAATATAATAAATATGTTTCCCTCTAATATATTACTTCGATAATAAATAAATAGCATTCAGTATCGTTCGTTAGCTATAAGCAAACGAACATGGGAATTTTGCAAAATACACATCTGCCAAAAATTCGTTTGCAAAATAACATTTTTGATAAAGATTTTGCAAAATATCATGTTTTCATAAAGTATTTACTAAATAGCCTATATTTATATATTTTAATAAAATTAAATCAAATAATTTATATTATATATATATATATATATTAATTAAAAATATATAAAAAATTAAATTACAATATAATAATATTAATAAAATATTATATCGAACGACACGTAAAATACCGGGTACTAATTGATATATCGTTCATACTCTATGAATCGGAATATATATTTTAATATTGATCGATATGGCGGTATTGAGTTATAGTGTCGGATATCGGTCCATATTTTTATATCGTAATTTCACATATCGATCAAAAATTTTCTGGTCGATCTAGAAAAACATGGGCTCCGAACCGTAAACCTGGTACTGGTCCATATACCGGTGCCGCCCGGCTTTCATTGTACCAGACGCTATGAAAATATTGATTAAATATTATTCGGGGCGACATGTAAACTATCATTTATCGATCGATATATCGGTCATACTCCCCGAATCGGAAGATATACTTTCATATCGATCGATATGTGAAATTACGATATAAAAATATGGACCGATATCCGACGCTATAACTCAATACTGCTATATCGATCAATATAAAAATATATAATCCGATTCATAGAGTATGAATGATATATCAATTAGTACCCGGTATTTTACGTGTCGTTCGATATAATATTTTATTAATATTATTATATTGTAATTTAATTTATTATATATTTTTAATTAATATATATATATATATATATAATATAAATTATTTGATTTAGTTTTATTAAAATATATAAACGTAAGCTATTTATCAAATACTTTATGAAAACATGTTATTTTGCAAAACCTTTATCAAAACATATTATTTTGCAAACGAATTTTTGTCAGATGGCTATTTTGCAAAATTGGCCGGAACGAACACTACTATAAAAATAATCACTTTTACTGTAAAAGTTTTACCAAAAACAATCGCTTATTGAAACCACTCATAAAAAATATGCCCCGAATGAATCATATTATTTAAAAGTATTTAATTTAATTTGTATGTCACGTAAATATTTAATAGTTTATTGGAGTAACCGAACCGGCAGATTTGACTTATGGGTTGAACCGGTCCTGATACTAGACTGACCAGGCCAAACGCCGTTACTTGATGAACTGATGACCGTGACGATGAAGAAAATTTCAACTACCCATGATGGGGTCTAATTTTCATATTTATATGGATTAGGTTGCTTGGATACGTCATATTATTTTTATTATCCATTCTGCATAAATTTTAAATTTAGTTAATTATATTTGTTAATCTATAACCCAATATATATAGTTTTTAAAAAGTACAAATAGTTTGTAATTGTAAAAATTCATTCTTGAACTCATATTCGTTGGTTTAAAATAAAAATGTGAATATTGATTGAACAAAAAACAAAATCGGATAAAAATTCAAATGAGCACGAACGAACGAATCTAAAGACGAATTAAAACACAAAACGAATATATTCAAACATAAATAATCAAGAACTTAAATACGAACATGAACAATAAAACATGAACAAAATTTTAGAAATATGAAAAACTCGAACAAGTTTTTCCAATAGAAATATCATGTGAACGAATACAAAAAAGTCAAACACGTCGTTGTTGGATCAAATAAGATTCTTAACAACATTATATGGGATATTGTGTAAAATAGGGTGACACGTCGTATCAAGTTTTCCAAACGAGAACGTTTAATTTTTCCAATTCAACGTCCAATCGAGTTTGCCAAAATTGACTAAATTGAACGATCACTTTTGGCGAACTCCAATGACATTCAATTTTGGCAAAATTGATAGTCCTCCCCTTCTATAAATATAACATCTTTCTATCCATTATGTTTCACTCTACTACCAATTCATTCATTTCATTCTCAATTTTGTAGGTATGAAATTTTGTATTTTACGTTTAGTTTTACATTTTTTAATTATGTTATTATTGTATTTACATATTGGTGTTATATATTGATTAATTTATGTTATTATTTAATTACATATCAATGTTATATAATGTTAGTGCATTTAATTTCTTTAAAGCTTAATGCTATTATTTTAATAGTAATTGATTGATATAACTTATTTGTTCGATCAAGATGGACCCATTTAGTGGATTTTCTCAATGGGAATTATCGTCGTTTATGGATTTGTTGATGAGTTAAGGTCAACCCGATTTGTTTACTATATATTTTTACTAAATTTGTGATTTTAAATTTTAAATTTAATGTAGATTATCTTCATGAAGAATAAGTTGACCTTGGAGATGCATAACCTAATTCAAATGCTTCTAAATTTGAATAGGTACTCCTCCTTTGCAGATTGTACTGGATTTTAATTGAAAGTGATTTTAGTGTAATGAATTGCAATCTTGCAGGAATTCCACATATTGGCCCCGCCATTCGAGTTTGTCAAAAGTGACCGTCCACTTTAGTCAATTTTGGCAAACTCGATTGGACACTGAATTGAAAAAATTAAACGCTCGCGTTTGAAAAACTTGATTTAATGCGTTATTCAACGTTTCCGTTTCCCAAACGAGACTTACCACAAAAAACATTACCCGTTCAAAATTCACCTCATTTTACACAATATCCCCAACATTATATTGTGGTAAACAAACTTAGAATAGCATCTGATGGGTTCGATGTGTCGAACTTTGGGATGGGCATGAGTCGGCCCATACTCATCACCATGGGCTAGTACGTCAAAAATAAATGTATGTTTGAACTGCAAAAATCAACTCGTCAACTCGTATTTGTTAACGGATTGATATTGGTTAAATTTTAAATTTTTTTTATTTTATGGTTCAAATTGAAGTTTTTTTTAATTTATAATTTATGTTATATGAAGTCGTTGACATGTTTGACTAGTTTATAACAACATGTTGTGTCAAACCATTCATATGTTAAGAAAGTTTACTAATCCGTTGGATCAATCTATACGAATTGATAGATTCGATAAGTTCAACTCGTAACTTGTTGAGACAGATTCATGCCAAACCCTAACAATCTCGACAATAATAAAAAGAGACATAAGTTGGAGGATGAAATGAAAAAAATTAAACTTTAGAAATGTACTCAATCATCTAATTTTAGATTTGATAGTTGTATCACTTCAGCAAATCCTAAACAAATATACTATCATATTTTGTTTTAATCTAGGATACAATTTAGGATTAAATTTAATATATATTTCATATTTTTCTCTAATTTCATTCTATGCACCAATATTTGTACACCAATGTCCATCGATCTTCTTCAAAGTATCCAATGGTATTCATTTACTCGTTCGTCAACAAGTCACATAATATAAATCTCATTCATAAAGACAATATGTATGTGCTAGTCGATGTGTCGACCGATCGATATCAAAATTACATTATGACTATACAATTAATAGGATCACTGATATCCACACTCAATAAGTTATTCCGTTTGATAATATTGTTAAGATGTAAGTTTTTGTCCGGGATCAACAAGATAGATATAAAAATAGTTATATGACAATGACATAAATTATTGGTCCCCCAATTTTTTTAAAAGTATATATTAGTAATTTAATTTAAACAAATTCAAGTTAAATTATGCAAATATCATCAATCAAATCACCATAATAATTATGGATAATTAAATTTTCTCGTTAAACTAATGTTTTAATTTAAATTTATTTAAATAGAATATTAAAAATATTTTTATGATAAATTAGAAGTACTAAGAACCAAGTTGGGAACACAATTATTCCAAAGTACTTACATTAATTAATATCTCACAATCATTATTTTAAAGGATTGAATATTTTAATAGTATATGACTTGAAAGTACATTTACAATAATGCCCTAAACTCCGGTAATTGAACACAAACAATGAGGACTTAGAACGTTCAGTACACCAACCCCGCGTACACTTCACCAAATTAATTTCCAACAAAAACCGATTAAAACAGTTGTGGGTTTTCTCAAAATGTATATCTTTATTCTACTCGATTTTTTATTAAAAATTAATAGTCTTGTTAGATTTATAATAATAGATCTTATTAAAAAACATAATTCGATTTTATAAGAAGACACAAAAATAAATACTACATTCAATATACTGGACCCACATTTACAAGACTATGAATTACGCGTAAGAAGCTACGTGGCTGACCAGAGTCCTTACGGTAACGAAGTATAGACGTGTCGATGTTCAAGCCATTTATATTTATATGCAAATCTACAAATTTTATTTTAATGATGAAATCTGAGTATTGGGCAACTCTGGTCGGATATGTTTGGATTGAACTAAATGATCCGGCAAAGATGGATATTGATCGACATTTTTAGTGTCGGTGACAACGATCGACATGAGGAATGTTGATGGAGATTGGTCGATAAGTCGATATGGATTATGAAGATGATCCACATTGGAATATTAACGAGGAAGAGGAGGTTGTGACCATCGTTCGGTACGACATCAACATTTCGTCATTTTTTATCTATGGGATAGAAGTTGGGGGTGGTAGTCAACAAGGATTGGCTCACAAATTGAAGTCTATCTTCTCGTCGGCACGACTTTAACATTTGCACAAGTGTTGTTTCGTGGCTTAAGAAACAACATCGAGATATATGTAAGATTATGGAAATAAAATATAGTCAATATTTTCCTATAAATAAGGTAACTATTAAAGAAGAAATAGACATCATTTACAATTTTCAAAATGATATATTCTTTGGGCTCACACTTGACTTAGTCCCTTTTTACTAGGTATGTATTGTGTGGTCTTGATTGCATTTTTATTTCTTCGATTCACTTGAGTGTGGTGTCCCATGAGTTTTTCTCTCGATTATCAAGTTTCACACGTTAAAATATTGTTTTCCTTACGACAGATCGATTACTAGTGATCCCTATACACAAATAAATTTAATCTTAAGGTTTAATATTTTCGTAACATTTGACGTTGTCTTTGAGGATCAACTTGTAAACAATTAGAAATTTTGCTTTAAACTAGCTTTATTTATATCGAATGGAAAACAAGGATTCAATAGAAACAATTGATGCATAAACCCACTAAGAGTTGAACAATATCATTTTTGGGTACGAGGTGGTCACTCGACCCATAGTCACTTCGGAAAATGATGGAGGAGATCATAGACGACATTCGCAAGTCCATCATTGTGTCCAACCTTGTGTCCAACCAAAAATGTCCCCATCAAAGAATGGTGATATGTAGGCTTCTATGGTAGCACTCACTAACGACCACGTCGAAAATCATAGTTAATAATAAGATTAATAAATATATTAACGTGAAGGAGACAATTGTGGCTATCCATGTGAAAAAGAAGCCTTCCGGATAGAAGAATGCAGTGAACAAACTACACCCTCCTATCAAAAGACCAAAGGATATGAATTCATTTGAAACCCAACACATGGATGTTGATGCGAAAGGAGGGCATATTGTCATCTACAAAAAACTAATGATCATCTCACCTCAAAATGTCATGTTCTGAATATCATATCATGTAGCACGTGAAGGAATGAGTGTTTGGACTATAAGAACAAGGAAAGGGTCGATGACAATAAGGGAGAAGATGACAATTGTTGGAGGAGGGCGATAGGGGCACGATCATTTTTATGCGCCCCGACAGCACAACGATCATGAAGAACACTATGACCGTGACTAGCGCTCTCGCCATTGAGAAAATGTCGAGGACTAATATAACTTTGGACGAGTGTGACAATGAAGATATCTATTGTCACGCCCGAAATTGGGCCTAGAAGTGTTGGATGTCCGACATGCTTACCTTTTTACTCTTAATATGAATACCAACTCTTTCCTTTGTATAACGTATATTAAAATATGTAGCAACATAACATTTTATATACTACAACTATTCATGTAACATACTTCTAGGGATGTGTGTCAATAGATGGGATAAATCGAGTAATCCAATCCATCCATTTGAATCAGATTCATATTATAATATTTTAATTTGGATTGAATGTGAATTACAAGCTAATGATCCATTTTGAGTTTGGATCGAATATAGATGATTTAATAATATTCAATCAAACCCATTTAAATTAAGTAATTATAATAATTATATATTATTAAATAATTAATATGATCATTTAACCAAATTCATAATAAAGCGAATCTCTAATCAAATTAGTTTTACATACGAACCAAATGCCGTTAGGGTTTTTCTATCTTATTAAGAAGTCCATTTTATTGTCATGACATTATGAAGTTAAATATTGTAATATACGAATATTACTTTATAAATCTTTATTAATATTTTATTGCGACACTTATTATTATAACAATTTAATGCTTATACTTATTTATTTGTAACAAACGATATACAATTCGATCTAGTGATATTGATTATATTTTGCAAATATGTACAATATTTTTATTTTCCCTTTATGTTTGGTTATTATTTATAATATTATCAATTTATAAATTTTTAATAATTTCAACAAGTTTCAAAAAAAACTTCTTAATTAGTCAATTTTCTTATTTACGATTTAAATTATTTCTAGGGAATTTCGGATGGTTGGAATGAATTCAGATTTTAATCATCCATCGGAGAATATTCAGATTCAAGAAAAAAATGGAATTTGGATTTTGGATCAAATTTGGTTTCATTTTATTTTTTTGGATTTGATTAAATCCAGTTTAATCCGATCTATTGACACCCCTAGATACTTCTATCTTAACTTATTACATAACTAGTACAATCCATGTTCTATAATGAACATTGTACTCAATTCTCTTGCATTTATTACCGATACAACCATTCCAGTTTCAACACCTTATTGACAACTGTAGCAAGCAGTTACGACTAAATCTCAAACTTTCTTTATCCCATCGTTGCCAACAAACTGTAAAATTGTCAAAATCTAATAATACAAAATTCCTTTAAAAATAATTTAACATATCAATCAACAATAATCATCATTTGATTTATACTTCCGCTGAATTTCACTTAAAATATCATCATAAAACAACTTTAAACACTTTTGAAGCATTTATTGGTCTTCAAATACCATCTTTCATAAAACCATTCTTTTTCATTACGTTCCTTTCTATTTAAAACATAAAATTCTTTCAAAATCATCGATTGCTTGAAAAATATGCTTTTATTGAAGCTCACTTTAAATCCTATCATAAAGCATTTTTGAATACTTTTGAAACATTTATTATTATTTCAAATATTGTTTTTCATAAAACCTTTATCAATTCTATTTTATTGTGTTCCTTACCGTGACCGGGTTTGTCATGCTCGGTTGCATGTCTTGCTCAAACCAGGTCGTTAGTTGTTGACTGGCTAAATGTTTGCCTTTCCTGAATAGGGACCGAGTGCTACCAAGTTCCTATCCATTTCCATTCGGCCCATTTTGTACATATCTTCCGTTCATATATCTCAATCATGTTTTACACTTAGTTCACAATGTACTTGTCATAGTGTTGGTTTCTTGGGTTCGGTGTTCTCACTTCACCTCGATTCTTAGTCTTTTATTATCATTCATAAAATACATGGGGAACTTGTATCTCGACGTACGCTCGCACCCACATTGACAATGTATCTTAAAACATTTCTATCAAGCCATACATGCGACTTTCGCCGAATACGACTTTCTTCTCTTGGAGATCGAACATCAATTGCATGATTTGATAAGCATCCAATAGTGACTAAGGGGATTGATACGATTGAATTTGATTATGAGCTTCGTTGTGACAATATATGTATCAAAACAAATGCACCACAACTAAAATCATGTCAAATTATAACATTTCATCATTTAAATCATTAACCTTCCATTATTTTAATGATCATCCCACTTACCTTCTCCAAAATTCTCTATCCTCATGAAGAATTTGAAATTCTATGCCTGTTACTATGGCCCTTACCCTATCATTACCACGATTAGACACATTGCTTACAAATTGTCACTCCCCAGTCTTCCAAGTTCCACCCAATATTTCACGTCTTACTACTCAAAAAACACATTAGTCCTTCCGCCAACTCCTGTAAGACCCCTAGGGTGGTAAGACACCTTAAGCGAATCACAACATCATCTATAGACGAAGATTGATCAGATATTAAATATAGTAATTCATCTACCATTACACGAGGCATGTTGCCTAGCAAAGTGGCCAGCATCTAGTGGAACTAGAAAAGTTAAATGTGTTCATTCTGAAGCAGAAGTATGATGGGTGACATAATGAGAAGTTTATGGCCATGGAAAAAGTAAATCCATGATTACTAGATGGTGGTCATTAGGACTAACGTAGTTCAAAACGAACAATATCATGCAAATGAGAAATAGATTATAGATGTGCGGGGCAGACCTCAACGAGAACGATGAGTACAATAAAGATATGTGAATGTATGATCCCTCGAGGGTGGTAAAGCACCTTAGGATAATCACATCATCGTCTATAGATTGAGATTGATCATATGATAAGTATAGTGATTAATCTACCACATGAGATTTTTTTCCATCAAGTGATAAGGATTTCAGGGGATCCGAAAAGTTAAGTGTGTTAACTTTAGAGTAGAAGCATTATGGGTGACTCATTGGAAAGTTTATGAACATGGAAAAAGTAAAATCATTAATATGTAATAGTAATTATACCATCATAAATCATATCTGTTCGGAAACTTCATTTTCTCATCCACATAAGCTTTCTCTCTGTTCACATCATTATTCTTTAATTTTATAAATAATTTTATTCTCATCCATACAATAATATCCGGATACTTATAATTTTTAAATTTAATTTTTTACACATCAAATATATTATAATAATAATTTTATCGATAAAAATCATTATATAAATATATTATAAATATTTATATTTTATAATTATTTTAAAATTAATTTTTTAAAAATAAAAATTGAGAAAAAAGAGTGTCCCACCACCAATTTTTAAAAACTACCACATTGACAACTCAATCAGACTGGACGGCCAACGATAATGATGGCCTTACACTTCTCCCCTTATTTAAGGAACTTATCCCCTCCATCCTCACCCTCCGTAGGTTCTCAATCGTTGCCTCATATCAAGCCGCAACAAATTGTCAATCAACTACAAACCGGCCGGTACATCAAATACCCAAAAATACCACTATTTTTCAGTATTACCCAATATCGGGTTTTAGGGTCATGTTCCAGGTTTATAGCCCATAAAAAAATAATAAATATTATTTTTTAATATATATATAAAAAATAAATTTTGGTAATATCAAGACATAAAGTATAAAGTAAAGGAGAAGGAAACCAAGGAAAGAAGTAGGAACTCAAGTAGAACATCCAAACTCAATCCATGTTTGTCCGGAATATCGAAAATTTCGATCGTACCAGCTTCGACCGGTATTTTGACAAAATACCAACCGGTGCAGGTTTTTGGTGAGACATGTCAGGTTTTATTTAAAAAAAATAAAAAACTAAAATTTTATAATTAAATTTATTTTAATATTATGATATGGATCCGATATACTCGATACATATCTGATATATCGATCCAATGAGTTTGTCCGATATACCTACCAGTACCAGATTTTAAAACATTGAACTCAAGGAATAATAAACCAGGTTAACTTTTAAGTTGGGTGGTTGGTAAAGTTCAATTTTTGAATGACCCTGCACACTACGCCTATCCCTTTGTTACCATTGCAATGTTGTTACCTTTATTTACGAACAATCAAGCGAACCAAGGATCATCTTTTGACTTTGATATTTAAACTAGCATCTAGTAGTTTAGGCTCTTTGTGCTTATATTTTTCACCCAAACAACAGAAGTTTTTCATCCCATGGCATACTTGTGTGTCCAGTTCCTAGCAGTAACCTCGTACCTGGGTCTGTCAGCCTTGTATATATTAGCAATTTCAGGAACAAGTGGATCATCAGGGTTTGGATCCGTCATTAAAGAACATATCGATAGAAGGACCTGCCATGTATAATATATAATACCTTAAAAGATTCAACCCAACCAATATCACATATGGGAGGAGCAATACCTTAGATATAGTCAAAGCCGGACTCCATTGCTCTCTCAGAATGTCTAGGCATATGCTTCCCTTGCTATTAATGTTAGGATGGAATACTCTTGTCCTGAATGTAACCTGAATAACAACATTAATATGAAGGTATTTCGTATTACAGAAACACTAATCATGAAAATGAATAGGTTACCTTTGGAGGTTTGAATGGGTAGTCAGGGGGGAAATGAATTGAAATTAAGAAAACACCACCAGAGTAAGGGCTTTCAGAAGGACCCATGATTGTAGCTTGCCAATGAAAAATATCATCACCAACCGGGCCTAAATAGCATAATTTCATGGAGTTTAATCAAATTACAACTGTGAATCAAGATGGAGCATCTCGTCAAACCTTTCATAGACAAACAGTAAGATGCGTGTATTTAACATACAGAATGAAAAATTGAAAGAAGCTTATCACAAATAAACACATTCGGAATTGAGAAAATAAAATGATGGACCTGCGCTGCAAGAAGTCGGAGGGTGTGAGAATTATATATTCGGTTTCGGAGGTGGTCTCGTAGCCATTTCAAACTACAAGACCATGAAATGCAGCGGAAATATAATCGAAAATAAAGAGCAGTAGAGGAGCCGCACAAATGAAACTTCAAAATGTAAATCTTACAAATCGTTTCATTCAAGAAACTTACACATATAAATACAACATATTTTGGGCTTATAGCCCATTGCATTACATCCGAGGCCCGATTGCAAAACTCAATTTAATCATCTAATTTCAAAAGGCATAAATATTCGAACATTCTCCCTTTATGTCTTAATTTGAAATTTCGTTGAATTTGAAATTGAGAGTTCATCCTTTTTGAGCAATCTTTCAAAACTTGGCTGAAGTGAATAAATCGTTGCCTTTTGTACTGGTTCTTTGGTCCAATAACTAAAGAGCCAAAATAATAATTGGATAGCTGTTTTTTTTGTATTTTAAAAGGTCAAATAAGAAAGTTTTGTTTTTTTTGTGATTTTAGTCTCTTTTATAGTACTAAAATATCTACTAAAACAACATTTTCTCAGGACCTAAAATAACAAAAAAACGCCAACACTGCTTTGGTTGTTGGTTTGAAAAGAGTAGAAGAAATATGCTTTCTTCTTCGAGGGAAAAGCCTTCGCCGGCATCGGAGGAGTTTTTTTTTTCAGATCCAAGCTCGGTCATTTGGTCTTTAAACTCGTCTTTTCGTTCCTCACAGTTTACATAGATCTACAAAAGCAAACTGAAATTTTCAAGCTTCGAAACAAAGTTTGCGATTGAAAATTTTCAATTTGAAAAACACGAAATGAAAACACATTTAGGGTTCTTAGACCATGCAAAAAATAAAATTGAAACCACGATTCGAAGAACCTAGACTCCGATATTATATGAGAATTATATATTCGATTTTGGAAGTGATCTTGTAGTCATTTATCTAGCTAGAAGACCTCGGAATGCAACGGAAATATTAATATGAAGCTAATGAAAATGGTGAAGTGAGGCAGCGGCTCTGCTTGTATTTGAAATTTAGAAATGAATATTCATTCTACAAACCTTATAATATCAAACATATTTAAATACATTAATCTGGATCTAATATCTAATTTTCGAAGTACAATACACATTAGCCCAAATGATGTGAGACATAATATTCTAACAGAGTGTCCCCTTGTAGATCCTTGAGTTCTTTCAGTATTCTTTTTGACGCCATCTTAGCGACAGAAACCCCTCCTGGTCGAAAAAACAGGAAAAGATATCCATGTCATCCACCAAATGAGATCCACAACAAATACACCCTAAAATATCGAAACGGAAACAAAGCAGGAGGCATGCATATGTACCTAATTGGGAAAAGATAACGAAATATACGCGTAACGATCAGAAATTGGGTCAATAACGACGAAGAAGACGACGGAATCGGGGGGGATTTTACTGATGAGTAGGGTAGGAAGAATTGTATAATGAAGGAATGTGAATGCAGGGGGGTCCACACAACAGTTCTAGAAAATTCTATTCACCAGATAAAGAACGGAATATTTCAATTTCCCAGTTAGGCCAACCCGACACATACGAGAAAATTGTTTATCATAACCGTGAGACTAAACTTTTTACTTTTTTAACCCTGATTTTAAATTGTATAACAATATAAGACTGACAATTTTTAAAATTGTCTATATAGTAGTGATGTTGACATATATATAATTACTACTTAGTTTCATTCATATTTAATGTACAATTTGAATAGAATTAGTTCATTGGTTATTTTAAACGAATAAAATATTTGTTGAAATTAATATTTCAAACCTATCATTAAAATGAATTAATTTAATTCATATTTAGTCAATCATGATAATATTTCACAAGCCATAATTCTTTTTATATTTAATAGGTAGATTGATATGAATTAAATTATTGATGATTTAAAAATGAAATAATATAAATAGTCATGATTATGATGATATTTTATAGAATTTAAGAATAAAAAAGTAATTGATCCAAACTCTAATATAAAATAAATAGATTTAAACATGAATGAAAATGGAAATTTAAAAATATAAAATATATTTGGAATTAATTTTAATGATAGCTTTTGTTTTACTTGTTCATCTGCTTATATAATACATTGGTTTCGTAAACAGCCTCAAGTTAGTTACTTAGTTAATTATTATTTCAAAGTATTTTAAATAATTAGTATTTTTTAATTAGTTAAATTAGATAATAAAATATTATCATAATTGACAACTATTTAAGTTTATTCATTTTAAATAACTAATGAATTAATTCTTATCAATTTACATGTTAGATATGAATTAAATTAAATTAATTATTAATTATTAAATATTAAATATCAACATCATGCTATATATAACATTTTAAAAGTTGTTAGTGTCATATTAATCTTAAATTTAAAATAACACTTAAAAAACGCATAACGTTGGCATGACAGTGTTACAACAAAATTTCCCCCCCATACCCCGTCGGATCTCCCAGTACCACAAGTAACCCAGCCCGCATGCTACTCTAATTGAAGAGTTTGAACGTTTGAGAAATAAGATGCTATACTTTTCTTAAAACATTCTTCTAATAATGAAAAAACGTTTCAATACGACATGCTCTTTCTGTTATAAAAATAAATAATACATGGTATCATGGTTTGTTTGATTCCAAAATAAACAAATGTATGATTGTTGAAATTATAGTCTGATCGAAATTATGATAAGAACATATACGAATATAACATATTAAGAAGAGAATATCACACAATAAAAAACTTGAACAAATCATTTAATATATTACTCATCCCCTCTTATAAACTAATATAAATCATATATATTTTTCAATATGGAACAATCTCATATTTCAACAATGATGTTAGACACTAAAAAAAGAGATGCAAAGAACTAAATGATTGAAGCCTAATGCATAAAAAAAGAAACAAATAAATCCAATAATTAATCATGATACATAAACATAGAAAAGCTACCCTATTTGGGTTTACTCATACAAAAAGGGGCTCCAGGTTTTATTAAGTCTTCATTAATTAATATATTATATTTTAACATATATATATATATATCACAAGCAAAGCAAGTAATCCCTTGTCCATTTTCCACTCTACCAGCCAGTTTTTGGACGTTTTATTCCATTAGAACTGAAAGGAGACATGCTTCCCCTTGGCTGTGGACTTTCTTCACCAACATTTCTCAGCATCGCAAGTTCCCTCAGCTGTTCTCTTTTATACACGTCTTGCGACTCCTCCTACGTCGTCAAAACCGATTAAATCCAACAAATTAAACTATACTTTTAATCATGAAATAACATACCACAGGCTTCAGTAATTCTTCAATGATCTCATTCGCTTGTTTCAGCCTCATTTCTACGATATTTGATGGTACTTGTGTTGCTTCTGCTTCGATCAGTATATGCAACGGCTCGTTCAAATGCTCGTATCCCGGTTTACCCCTCAAACTCTCCTCCTTCATTAATCATCATTAAAATCATATATCAATAATCTAGTATCTCTAAAAGTTTTACCTGATCTGACTCCTTTATTGAACCTCTTCCTCGAATAAAGACACGACAACCAGTCGAAGCTTCAACGCGCTTGAGAGAATTACCACGAGGACCAAGAAGCCGACCGACGAAATTAAACTGTTTATAAATCATTAATCAAGTTCAAGGAAAATGAATTGTAATAGTTGTTAAGGACATACATTGGGGTATAAATCGACAGGAATATCGAGACGTAGTACTCTCTTCACCGGGAATGAACTTGGACTACCGGGAGGTCTCCATTCCATAGGCATACCATCTAGACTTTTCGATCTCTGTTAGCAAGTTTAGATAAACGTAAAGTTGATGATGCGAGAATACGAGGCTTTTTCTCGAGTAAATAAATACACTCACCTCTGTCTGAATATTACTCCACCCATTCAAGTTTAAATTACCTAAACCATGTGCTCCAGCATTAGGACTACCAATTTGTAGTCTGTCATAGTTGTTAAATCCATGGTTTGAAATTCTTGCTGAAACTCTCATTATTTCTGCGAACCGAAAAACAATAAACGAATCAAACAGTAACCCGAAACAAGCGAAGACTTAATAAGAGTGAAACTAAAGCAGTCAAGTTTAACAACTAAAAAAATGTGTGCTATAAAATGAAGGACAAAAAGTAAATGATAAACATTGCTATAAAGATGTTACTTCATCAAACAAATAAAATGTAATATTCAATGCTCCAAACCAAACAACCAACAACAACCAGTACTTGCAATGCTTGTGTGTTACCATATTGAATTAATGTTTTTTGATGAATTGAAACCAATTTCAGCATCAAATGAATGAGTGAATTCAGTGGAAAAAATTGTTGTTGCTTTAATCAGTGAACAATACTTAAGAGAACTGATATATCAGAGGCAGATCCAAAAAGTTGATCGTGGAGGCTAACCTTGATCTAAGAGACGACTGCAAACGGGAAGAACTTGCATGAATGGGGCGAGTTTCAGTCTTTCGGAGAGTAACTCGGCTAAATACTGACTGTAATCAATCCACGCCACAAAAGAAAACAGAACCCATATCAGAAATCAAGAATTTTCAATATAAACAGAAGAATTTCAATTACCTCTCAACATCAGAGTTGGTTCTGGGATGTGTAGAATGAAGATTTCTTGCAGGGGAAAAGTTTAAATTTTGAGGGTATAAATTAGCCATGATTTGAGGAAATGTAGAGAAGAATACTGAGCGCCAGAGTTCTACAAAAGAAAGGAGTCTGTAAATACTAAAAGAGAGAATCCATCTTGAAAAGGTAAGAATGAAATTAATCAAGAAGCGGAACATGCTGAAAATAAAACCTGCTGCCACTAGACAGACACAGTAACAACACAAAAGGAATCGCCTTTTCCAAGCTTTGATGAAGTGAAGAGGGTTGATTATGAGTGGGGGCAAAGAGAGAATCCATTGAAGGGGGTTGACACCTTTTTGTTTGGGTCAAAATTCAATTTTCACCACAATCATTTACAGTGGATGATATAGTTTACTGGGTGGTGGTGGTCGTCTATTTTGTGGTAGATGTAAGGTTGAGTTGATGCTTCAATTCAATGCATTTGCATTGCCAGCGATAGTTTTATCGGTATCTTGTACTCTGTCTCTGGCCCTGGCTGGCCCGTAAAATCAGGAATTCCATGATCCGTGACTCCGAGTCCTATACCATCATTCCTTTCCCTCTCACTCGACACCAAGCCGCAAATGGTACTTTTTCTTTATCCCATGCTTCTTTTGCCTCACCCCATTATTCATTGATCCCTCTCTGTTACAGTTATTTAATCAACTGTTTTCCATCTAAAAATCCACAACATTGGAATCTTTGCTTCAACAAAAGAACTTGAGTACCCACAAGCAATATACATCAAAATCTTCGCTCCACATCTATATGAGTATGTGTATTGGAATTATAGAGTCTAGTCAATATTACGATGAAGAACGATAACGAACGAGATTAAGATGAGAAAATCACATATTTAAAATATCTTATCAAACTTTTATGTGAGTGAATTTCCACCTTGATAAGCATAATCAATCACATTTCTGTAACCAATACAGTAGAAATTAAGTAGTATCCTCAAGTCCAATCATAAGGTTCGGATTTGCGAAATTGAAATCAACAGATCCAATACCATGTTGACATTATAAAGTCGGGCCAAAATTACGACCAAAGAACATGAATGAAGAGAATTAAGGGGAGAAATCGATATATTTAAAAGAATCAATCAAGTCATTGGATTTGTTTGGGTTGGCGTTCGAAACTCAAGTGACTTGAACGCAATTTCCTAAATGTGATTTTTTAAAACATAAGCCAAATTGCAGTGTGTTCATTCTTATTTTTTTGCGTTTTCGCTACCGCTGCTAATAACAGATATCATTTCAACACGATTTTGTAAAAGACTAAAATGCCCTTATTAGCCATACATATCACTTAAAGTTTTCATTCTATCACATTTATCGTATGTTTTTATATCGACCGGTATTGCGTGGTATTCCGTTTTACTCTCGGATATCCGATTTTTTTTCCAACCCTAAAAAATAATAAAATATTATTCAATATTTTCATACAAGACGGTATACCGTCAAATTTCGGTCAGTATCGGTATTTTTTTTCTACAGCTCGATACCGGGCATTATGGTCATTATCCTGGTTTTTTAGGGTCCAACCCTAAAAAATAAATTAAATATTAATTTTTTTAAAAAATAAAATTGGTTACCACCCGGTATACCGGTCGTACCGCTCTTATTAATCCGGATCGATATGAAAATATTGATATTATTATTTTAAATTTTTTTAAAGTTAAAAAATATGGTACCAACCGATATACCACTATCTTAACCAACATTTAAATTTAATATTTTATTTCATAGTGATACAATTTATCGTTCTCAGATTTTTCAGGTAAAATTATTTTATCTTGACAATAAATATGCATTTTTACTAAAATCACGTTTATCACATCGCAGTTTTTTACAAAATAGTTTTTAAAATCATGTTAAAATAAACATATTCAACTCACTATAGTTTATCCCACCACATCCCACCGCACTTTTCCACCACCTTACCAAACAAGCCCATTATGTGATGTTGTTACTCTTTTTAACCTAATTAATCTATTTAAATGTGGGACAATTTCGATGTGTCTTTTGGCTATGTTGCAAGGACTCTCTAATTTTCCTCATACATCCTTGTCGGACCGAGTCCGACTCGCTACGACTCTTAACACAAAACGACGTTGTTTTTTATTTATTTTTTAATTATATTTTTTATTCGTTAAAAAATTGACTTATGCGCATTCACGACTTTAACATATAACATATGTATTTGTGATTTATTCGTGCAAGTGATAATGGACCGAAATGTGGTTGATTATGAAGAGACGGTGAAATAGAAGAAGTATAGTCATTTTTTATAAAGTGAAATTCTCTTATATAATAAATTGATAAATATTTGTACTTTTAGAATTTTTGCAATTCTCAATAAATTTAATATTATTTTATTTAAATAATAATCGAGTCGAAAATCTGACTTTTACAATATTGTCAAATCGAGTCGTATCGAATCGATTTAGCAAGTAAGTGCTAGATATTCTTTTGGTGAACTTGTGGAAGCATTATTTTTAAAAAGTAATAAGAAACTATGTGACAGGAAAATGTAATAAATGGATGAACTGCATTGAGTAAATGCGTATTTCTCCAGCCACACCACACCTAGACGTATCCCCTTCTTCACTGTCTTTAACATGTGGTTCCATCTGTCGCTTTTCCAGCATTTGTAACTATTTTTGCTGTTAGTTTAAAAGAAAACTTTATACCCTTTCTGGATCGAATGAAAAAACAATGAAGGTTTCCATTTCAACATTTTTGAATGCAGGGATGATGAATTTATCTTCACACAATAAAAGGAATAAAAATTGAATGAAATGATAACGAAACTGGGCTGCTAAGGGACGAACTCCGTTTCGATCGACGGTTTCGTCCGAGTTTCCACAGCTACCGGAGCTTTAGTATTCCCGACGTTAGTCATCGGTAAGGGAACTTCCCCATCCGCCGCCGCTTCCATTCGCCGGATCTTCTTCCTCCGGATGCAACCTATCAATAAAGAAATGCAAACCGCNAGAGGGAAATAAGAAAACGGTTCAGTGAAATGGTTCATGTGTGTGTGTATGATGTACCTAAGAAGTAAGAAAGATAATGTGTAGTGTGTGTGAAGTTTCCTTTAATAGATTGTGACCGCTTTACAGATTTTGTAGGTGACGCAGGTGAGATATGATATGGACGGGGAAGGAGGTCGTCGGTTGTCCGGTGATAGAGTCCGGTCCTTCGGAGAACACTCTAAATTATGCAGTCGTACTTTAATGTTTTGAACTATGTTTTAAATTGCTTTCGAATATTTCCGTTTTAATTATCATGTTTTAAACAAAACAACTAGGCCCAAGTTACGGTCGTTACAGTCGATGTGTTGGGGAAAACCTCAGCAAGGAGGCTGAGTCAATACGGATGGGTGAATGTAAGGACCCCTCGGGATGCGAGAGAGAGGGCACCTTAGGCGAATTCCTACATCGGCTATAGACGGAGAACGATCTTTATGTTAAGTATAATGATTTCGTATTCCATTACACGAGGCAATTTCCCTAGCAAAGTGGCAAGTGGAACGTTAGAACTGGAAAGTTAAGCATGCTCACCATACAGCAATTCAGGGATGGGTGACCCACGGAAAGTGTGGGGCTACGGAAAAAGTAAAGCCGTGAGGACTAGGTGAGTGTCATTAGGGTCAGCCTAGTCCAAAGCGGAAAGGCGGGCGTTAAACCAGTAATTTTTATTTGATTGAATCATTATTAGAAGTTAGATGTGGGGTCTTTAGGCTCGACTTCCACCACTTGGGCAATCCTAGAATGACTTGGGCCTCCTCCAGTTTGGGATACCGGATTCCGGAGTTTTTGTTCCTCGTCAACTCCGATCTTTGTTAATCATTATTTTCGAGGTAAAAATATATAGCTCCTCGTAAGATCAGTGATATTGTTCAAAAAACATTTATGATATTTCTTTGTGAGAAGTCAGTTTTCAGTCATTATTGTTGGTTTAACTACGGGATACGAGCAATATACGGGATTGGACAACAATGTGTTGGCTTACGTTTTTGGGAGAGCGAAGATACCTTGGTTTTCACTATAACTATCAAAGGAGACAATTACAATCAAGATATATAAAAAATACGAGTGGTTTAAATTAAAAAAATGATCGATATCAATGTATCTGCTTCGGTCTGCCAAAAACTCGCCAATGACAAGAGCAAAAACTCGCGAGTGGCCAAGTTCGTGCGACTTGTGTGATCCTCGCAACTAATAAGGTACAAAAACGCACGAGTAGGCAACAACTCAGGAGTCTGCCCAATATACTCGCGACTAGGCAAAAAAAATTCGCAACTTTTGGGAACAAAAACTCACGACTACGGCTTGGGGTATAAGTTCTTGCAAATTATGGAGAAGTTCACCCAAAAATATTTACTTGTGATGCGAGCCAATAGTATGAACCGACTTCCAGTGCTTAAGGACCTACATTTATAGAATAACTTGGCCCAATTGATTAATTTTAGGCCAAGAAGCCCATGCTTAGTCAATTTAGCCTAAATCGCTTAGAAACGGCCAATTCTCCCTGGATAAGTGTCGTGACATCACAAAATTTATAAATTTTGCCCCGATAAACCGCTGATAACACGTGATGCCGAGAAAATACTAGAAAATACCATTGATCAATTCTTGATCTCCCATAACTTCCTCGATGTGCTCTCCGGATGCCAAATTAAGAAAATACCACCTATCATCGTTCATAGCCGAAATTGCCCAAAAACCTCTCAAAACATTATCAGGATTCTCATAAGTGCGCCAAGGATGTCAAAATTATAATAATAGAAATAGAATATACTCTCAAAACTACTTCATCTCGTAAATCAAAATAGAAAATCGAAAATACCACTTAATTGCGTCTGACGAGCCCCGGAGGTATCATAAGAATTTAAATACCCTCAAGCAATACCAATAGTCCCTGGTTTGTAGATTCATATTATGAATCGTTAACCACATCATATCGACTCTTCTTGAAATCCGACATTCATTCGAAGACCTTTTTTAGAAAACCATTAGTAAGGCTAAAATCCCCTCGTTGGCGCGGTCTTTTTGACACTAAGACAGTCAGATTCTGAGATCGTACTAAAATTTCACGACTTTTTGACTCATGGGTCCTTTCTAAATATGCATGCCCTTATCGCGTAATGGTTCCATTTTGCAAAAAATTGAAGCTGTATCACAACTTTTTGACTAAATCTCGCAACTCCATTCGTCAAACAACATCTCTCGAGACTTCTTGCACGAAATCTCATGACTCAAAGAAAACTAGCAACTACTTTGAGCAAAAAAATACTCTTGCGAGATTTGCTAGGAAAACTCGCGACACACTTATAAAAACATGAAAAAATATTCTGACCCGCTTAATACAATATCTTCGGGTTTTGCCCGATCTCCGAATCACGATACTTTGTCATCCAATTCCTTCGACTCCTCATTCGACTCGAGGAGTTCATGTTCAAGTATGTCGCATTTCCACGTAGTACTTAGAACCCATATACATATTTTTTCAGATGATTTAGCCACCTTGATAGTACCATCGGTCCTTAGAGTTCCCAGCAAAAGCTCTGAGGTATTTTGACCAGCCTTATGCTATGCATGCCCAAATGGAAATCTGTTGTGGAGGATTATTTTTCTCATCCGACTGTGTTTTGTATCAACCTCGACTTACTGACCGAATTTCGTTTCTGTTAGTTGGCACTCATACTGTCTACCTTGAAAATTTAGAGTGTGGGCTCCGTTTTAAAGTTCACCTTTCATAGTAACGCTCATAACTCACCTGAAAATACACAATTTCCTGTTAAACATGAATTCTGTCCCCATATAGATGCTTTTATCAATTTCATGGAAACCAGTCGTATTTTGCCGACTATAAATCGTTGTTTCTAAATCTTCCAAGTTAGTGTTGGATAATATTTATATTATCTATATATATTTAAAATGTTATTGACTTTATTAATATTATGTTAATTACATAATAAAAAGTCAGAAGACTTTTTCTTCCATTAACCCTACTTTTCCTAACTAGTTGGGATGAGGGTGGAGTCTTCAACCTTACGGTGTCTTATTCCTTTTATAAATAAGGATAGTAAGGTTAGAAGGATATACGAGATACAAGAGCACTTTGAAATCTTGTTTTGAGATTCTTCTCTGTGATGATTCTGAGTTCATCGACAACAACCATCGTTCCTGAGCAAGGGAGCTTGCTGCTTGTGTAACCTGGAGAACACCGGTTTTGCCGGAATTGTTCTTAAGTTCAATGTCATTACGACATGGCACAAGCGACACTCAACCATATTTGATAACGAAGATCAAATCATCTTTCTGGTATTATATTCTATTTACTGTATTAATACTAACAGTATTTCTTTCTGTGAAGGTTTGATCCAGATTTACAACAATCTTAAGAACAATCTTTACTCTGGTTCAAATCAAAGGAATATGTAAATTATCATCGTTATCATCTGCCAGGTTCTATCGTTTCTTTTCGAGAATAATATACAATCTTCTTGGAAACTCATTACTCTCGGGTGATTTGAAATTTTGAAAATTTCTGCTAGTTTCAATAATTTCTGCAATTTATAAAAATTTTTTTATGTTGAAATTTTCAAATGGTATAGTGTCTAGTACTCATATATTAAAGAGACTTCTTTAAATTCATAAGATTAATCTGCTTCATCGTTTTTTGATAGAACATGTTGTGTTATCAAGGGCAAATTTCAACCGAAAGGGCAACTGTGATTTATTTATTTTCACTCCTCATCGTGACCTTTCTGATGGTTTTCTTGCATGCATGTTTCTTTACATATTTCTATGCTATCCATACTCCCCGATTAAGCATGTAATAAGGGCAGAGAGACCAACAAATAAAATTAATTTATCTGAATTAGGTGCTTTCTAAATAAAAATTAAGAACTGGTCTTAATTTGTTATTTTCTCCTGAAATTTAGGATATTTGGTTATTGAATCTCTTTTCATAGTAAATTCAATAATTGAATCATCATGTGTTGCTTTAGTTAAAGCAGATTCGGAAACAGTCTTCATTAATGTTTTTTTCCACTCAAATTTCGGAAACAGTTTTTTTAAAATGTATTTCAAAAAAAAAAAAAAAAT
>RWGZ01001780.1:80905-106859 GCA_009725065.1 Utricularia reniformis | reverse complement strand
AATGATTTGTTGGCACACATTTTAAAAAAAACTTTTTACAAAATCAAATGAATAATTTTTTTGGAGTTTAACCAAAAAAACCATGATGTGACCCTAAAAACTCAGTATCGAGCGATATCAAACAAAATATCGATATTATCCAATAATTGGTAAACTTAATTATTGTTGCTTAATTTAAACTTACAACCTATTGAATAGATCATGAATGTGTTAGTTTAGACAAGAAAATTATAAGTAAATTAGTTTGACAAATTGTTTTTGAAAGTAGGTTATTTGGACAAAAACCCCATCCTTTACAAGTGTTTAAATACAATTTTTTTCCTAATTTATTATCAACAGTTCAATTCCACAAATCCTCCATTGATGATGGAATCGTTTAAGAAAGAGTTACTAAAGCAGAAGGCTACTGTGTAGTTGGATCCTCCAGGGCAAGTGAAGGTGCTGGTCTGATCATCCTGTGGGTAGCTGTAAGCATCGGGGCATCGGTCCTTGAAATACCTCGAGAAATTAGTCGGCTCACATGTTCCGCCAGTACAGCAGTATTGGGCTGTTCGGAACACCGTGCACTTTTTCAAATCTACACTTATTTTCAAAACTCAACCTCAAAACTACACTTATTTTTAAACTCTTTTCAAATCTACATTTTTTCTTTTTTTAAATTTAAATAAAACCATATTTATAATTTCTCAGACTAATGGGTACTTTTAAAAAATTTAACATCTTTGAGGGTACTTTTGAATTAACCCTACACAATTAACCCTACATCTTTGCTAACTATGATACTGCTATTTGAATCTATTTTTTTACACAAAATATTCAAGCTTGTTGCAAAAAGGAATTGAGATAAAAGAGAATCTCGCATCAGGACATGACATTTCATAGAAGAACAATTCTTTAAGTAGTGAAGCAATTATAGTTTCCTACTTTTACAGCCTTGAATCTGTGCATTACTGGAGACAACAATTCTTGTATAAATTAAGATATCATGACGAAGTTGCATAAATTTAAAATTGTTCATTTCCTGGAATGACAATAATTCATGAATCAATGTTCACATACACAATATCAAACATAAAAATAACACAAAGCAATCATTTTACAAAATTTTTCAAAGCAATCACAATAATTATTTGAAGAAAATGAAACCAACAATTTTTCAATATCTTTTCTCTATTTCAATTTTAATACTTCATAGATATTCGTAATATATAAAATAATTTCAATTATTTTTTACAAAATTCTTATAAATTTGTTTAATTTTTCATATATTGATGAAATTATATCTTATATTTTTACTTTATGAAGTAATACAATAATTTATTAATCTTATTAAAATTATGATATAATTAAATATTTAAAAAATTTTGCGGTTTAAACCGATTCGGACCACGGTTTGAATCGGTTCTTAATGAACCAGACATTTTCCGGTTCGATAAAAATGACCGGTTTAAAAACATAGTGTAAAACCACTACTCGCACAATTTAAGATTAGTAAGTAATTTTACAACCCACCACACATCCATCACACATTTAATTATCTAAATACACACCAAACAGGACGATTATCCGGCGGGTAGCGAGCGGATAACTCAAATTGACATTGATATTGTCCGGGGTTATTTATGTAAATATAATACCCCGGGCTCGTCTGACGTGACTAAATGATATTTTTTTTATTTTCTATTATATTTAGTGAGTAATGTGATTTCGGGGTAGTCTCGTAATTTGGGCATGCCAGGCCCGCGAATGAGGATTCTGATAGTGTTTTGAGCTGTTTTAGATGATTTCGGTCGGAAATGATGTCAGGGTTATTTTCGTAATTTGGCACTCGGAGAGCTCGTTGGTGGGTATTTTTGGCAATTGTCTTAGCATTTGGAGACGATGAACTAGTGAAGAGTATTCCCGAGTATTTTCTTGACATTACGTGCTACTAGTATTCGACGGGGTGCATTTTCGAAGTTCCGGAACGCTGTGACACTTATTCAAGTTTAATTGAATATTTTTATGTAAGTTGAGCTAATTTGACTAAGATTGAGTTTTTGGAACTTAAGTTGACTTATTAGACCGAATTTTTCTATAAATAAGACCCTAGTCCCTAGAAAAAGGTTTAGACTATTGGCACATTTCCCAAGAAATTGTTTTCGCTTGGATTTGCCCCGGTAGTCTCGACTTTATGCTTAGTCGCGAGTTTTTGCACTGTTCCATTGGTCCCGGAGTTTCGTATCTTATTTCGTTAAGGCACACTCGTGATTTTGTGAACCTAGTCGCGAGATTAAGAACCTAGTCGCGAGTTTATGAACCATGTCGTTAGTTTGTGATGCTAGTCGCGACATTTTGTATGTTGTCGCGAGTTGTCGAAAACTCGCGACGGAATTGATTCGATCGCTTTTCGTACTGTTTTCATTTCAATTATCATTATCCATTGATTGTACTTGTACGTTTTGATTATCATAGTGAAAACCAAAAAAGAGTTTTGCTTTCTCGAGGACGTAATCTCACACATTGTGGACGCAACCCCGAATATCGTTCGTATCCCTACAATAATTGAACTCAAAATTATATAAGAAATTGAGTGATTATAGGCAAACTTTGTGATATATTTTTAGACGAGAGGAGACATCCCTAAAAACATTGTTAATTCTATATTTTTATAGTCTCACATTAATTTCTTGTTGTATTTGATGAGATGTATCATTTATTTCAAAAGTTGGTACTTGTCCTTTTTTAGTGCTACCATCTTAACAATATTGATTAATGCAAACCTAACAAATTAAATTTTAGTCATTGTCAATCTCATATCACTCCAACAAAGGCCAAAGTGTTAATTGTGGATCACCTTGTTTGAATAAACTATTCAAAAAATGAGATATGAGTTATNATTACGTAATCTCACACATTGTGGACCCAACCTCGTATATCATTCGTATCCCCACAATAATTGAACTCAAAATTATATAAGAAATTGAGTGATTATAGGCAAACTTTCTTATATATTTTTAGACGAGAGGAGACATCCCTAAAAACATTGTTAATTCTATTTTTTTATAGTCTCACATTAATTTCTTGTTGTATTTGATGAGATGTATCATTTATTTCAAAAGTTGGTACACATTGTCCTTTTTTAGTGCTACCATCTTAACAATATTGATTAATGCAAACCTAACAATTTAAATTTTAGTCATTGTCAATCTCATATCACTCCAACAAAGGCCAAAGTGTTAATTGTGGATCACCTTGTTTGAATAAACTATTCAAAAAATGAGATATGAGTTATGTGGAACGGTAGTCGTTAAATAAAAAAGATAAGAAACTCGTTAATTTTTAAAATATTTGTAAAATTATGATATTATAATTGTGATTTATATAAAGATGTCATTAGATCTATAAAGAAGAAATATACTTATATATTAGTTAGTGAAAGTAAGGTTAACATAATCCTTTCTCAAATTGAAATATTTCGACAACTTGATTTTAACAACGATAATAAAATTATGATTATTTTGTAATTAATGCACCAAAATTTTAGTTATGTTTTGTATATTTAAAACATAATGATAAGTAGAGCGCACCATCTCATTCATTCATTATATATACATTGTTGATGTAACTAATGAATGAATAACAATAAAATAAATAGAAGATTATTGTTTTTGTTGGTTAAGAATATATATATATATATAAGGCTATCTCGAAATGTAGGCTCATCAAAAAAAATAATTAATTTTTTAAAGAGAAAAATGCGTAGATGGCCTATAATGTTTAAAATTGTGTAAATGCGATGTCTCTAAAGTTTGTAAATTGCGTGAAAAGCATCCGAAGTTTCAAAAGTGTTCGAAAATGACCCTAGAGTGAATAGTAATGATTTTCGTTACAGGGAGAAATAAGTTTCGAGGCGCTCATGGTTGGAGATAGCATAATATTAATATGTATTCTTCAAATTACTACGCATTCCATAATAAATAGATATTTAATATATACAATAAATTAGATATATGAAGTATATTATAATTAAAGATAAAAACGAAAAATAAAAAATGTCTTTTGTAAAAATGGCAATTTATACCATTATAAGTTAAATTTACAATAAGAATAATTGACTCTGAGTATATATAAAGCTTACGGTTATACACTTCATCAACCAAAAATATATTTAAGATATCATTCGACTTGTGATACAATTCTAAATGGGCGGAAGGCAATTTTGGTCCACAAAGTTTGGATAATTTGGCAATTTTGGTCCCCAAAGTTTTCAATTTTGGAAAAACCAGCCCCCAAAGTTTCATGTACGCAAAACCGGTCCCCAAAGTTTGCGAATTTTGGCAAAACCAATCCCCAAAGTTACGTATTTTCGCAAAATACGTCCCCAAAGTTTGCAAATTAGGTCCCCGGACGAAAATTAATTTGGGGACCAAAATTGCCAAAATTCGCAAACTTTGGGGACATATTTTGCCACTGAAACTTTGGGGACCAAAATTGGCAAATCATCAAAACTTTGGGGACTGTTTTTGCCACTGAAACTTTGGGGACCAAAATTGCCAAATTATCCAAACTTTTGGGACCAAAGTCGCCATTTTTCCATTCTAAATTCATATTGTAATTCCTTACTTGGGTTCTTATCCCATTTAATTTAATTTAATAAACAAAAAAATCTGTTAATAATTAAGACGTAATTGGGTTTTATTTAAGCCCAATACTGGTGATGAAATTAGGCCCGTCATTTATAATTTTCTTCTTCGTCTCCAAATTGTCTGCTTCTTTCATTTCGTTGTTGGCTGTGCGGACATCGATCGCCTGCACGATTACGTATAGAGAGCTTCAATTGTAGCAATATCTAGGTTCTTGCTGCTTCCAGACGCCTTGATTAGGTATTATTTCTTTTGGAATTAGGTTGTTCTGATGTCTGTGGTTGCGGGGGTTAGCGATACGGTAATTGCGGTTAGGGAGAAACTCAGAGGTAAAATTGGGCAAACGAAGGTGAAAAGGTATTGGCCTGGAAAAGCACCAGAGTGGGCTGACGAAAGTGATGAAGATGGGGATATTCGTACATCTAGGGCTACACAATTGGAGAAAGCTTTTCCGACCAATGACGGTAGTATTGATGATTTTACGCGTAAGGATGATCCTCGATTGCGTCGTTTGGCGTAGAGGATTGATAACCGTGATGAAATCAGAGAAGATCACCGCCGAATACGGCAAGCAGAGATAGTATCGATTGTAGAAGAAGAAAGCAGGAGGATTGAAGGTTTGGATATGGAGGAAGAAGATGAAGATGCGTTAGATGAAAGAAGAAGAATCAGAGAGAAGCTACTGATGAGATCCTGGAATCCGATACCCCGAACATAGTCAGGATCAGGCTTGGCCGTAAAAGCCCAAACGACGTAAACCGAACTTGAAGGTCCAAATCCAGCCCGCGAGAGTGAAGGGCCCATCTAGATCATTTGGCCCGATCGATTGTTTATAGCGATCGGTCCCAAAGAGTGGGGTCCAGCTTCTTACACACGTCAGATCGATCGATCCACATATTACAAGCATTGCTTCGGGCCACTCTTTCTCATCCCATGCAATGACAATCCTCGACAACCTTGTCAGAGGCGTGGTCCGGGGAAGGTGTACGAGTCACCAGCGGACAGAAAGTAGCCGGCTAGTAGCGTCGAAAGGTCTAGCACCATGTAGCTCTGTGAAGCCATCACCGGCGGTTGTTCCGCCTGACGTTAGCCGACCTAGCCGTAAAGGACAGACACAAAACGACACCCTACTGTGCACTGTACAGTGGGAGTATAAAAAGGATACTTAGAGGGTGAGAAAATGATCTTCCTCCGTTTTCTCTTCAGAGCCTTCGCTTTAAGGAATACTCTCGATTTATTTTCGACTCTTCTTTCTCTCTTTGTTGTAAAAAGAACAAACATGTCTTGTATGATCATGAACGTACTTATTGGACCGGCTAAGGGCACTTCTTTTAGCCCTTAGTCAAGTGGTTTTTTCCTCGTTTCCGAGGTTTTCCACTCTAAAATCCTCACATCTTTTCACCTTTGATTCATAATCGTTCTCCACACATAAATAAATAATAACCGAGTTCGTCTCATAACGAACCGATCTACTGTTTACACCCTCGGTTTTCGAACCACAACAGAGATAACCGTGATGAAATCAGAGAAGATCACCGCCGAATACGACAAGCATAGATAGTATCGACTGTAGAAGAAGAAAGCAGGAGGATTGAAGCTTTGGATATGGAGGAAGAAGATGAAGATGCGTTAGATGAAAGAAGAAGAAGAATGAGAGAGAAGCTACTGTTAAGGCAGCAAGAGGAAGCTGCACTTTTACCTGATGATTCAGATGAGGAANAATCAGGTACTCGGCGACTGTATTGCTAGAAACTGAAACGAATAAATCTGTAAAAGTACAAAATCCTCCAAATTTAAACAAAACAACTCAAGCTATATTCCTATATTGCAGTGAATTTCATAAAAACGCAATATTATCCAATAATGCTCTCCAGTAACAAGTTAGAAACTCAGAAAAATGTAAGAAACTTGCCTTTAAGACTGGGAGTTGAGAGCGAGGAAACAATCAGGTGATAAAGGAGCTTTGGAAGAGGTTCCTAGGCTTCCTTCATAGAGGAAGCAGCTCTGCGTATGAAATCGCGGCGGAAGGAAAGCACACAGAGATAGATGATGAAGATGAATACTGAACGGCAGACGTTGGATTCTCCAAATCACAGTATAAAAAATTAAGGTTTTCATCTAGTTCAGAAAATATACTAATCAGTTGAATCGATTTGGTCAAAATTAATTTTTTTATAATAAAATTGAGCTCGAAACCATATAAAACTCAAAAATTAACTTTTTAAATTTGTTCCAAGTTCGTAAGACGATTCGCACCACATAGTCGAATACAAGCCTCTAGAAATACATTCAATTGTCAAAAACAAAGGATTTAAATGAATATCAAGAAGACAAAAAAAGAATATCTTATGTAGCTCTAAAATGCTTAATATCAATAAACGTGATTAAAGTTCGAACATTAATTACTACTAGAATAATTTTAACATATAATCATTAACCCACATGTTAAAAAACGAGACAATGAATTTTGGTCAAATTACCAAATATTTCTCTTAAAAATCCTATCCCCATTCTATTATATATTAGATTATTGAGATTATTTATTGTTTTCTCATTATTTTATTTAATTCAACATCAGCAACGTTGAAAAGTCACAACAATACATTTTATTACAACATTTGGAATAAATATCCAATTATTACTTGAGTTTTCTTCTTGCACTTCAGGGGCAGAAGACAACTCTGTAATCCGTCCCTCCAGGGCACGTAAAAGTGCTCGTCGCATCATCCTGCGGGTAACTATAAGCATCCGGGCAACGTTCCTTAAAGAATCTCGAATAATCCGTCGGTTGACAAGGTCCAGCAGTACAACAATATTCCGGTGTTCCAAACACTGTGCACGGATTATTACATCCGTCGGGTGCACGAAGAGGATCTGGGCATTGTCCGACAATATCCGCCGTGCATCTGATTCCTCTACAGTTACCGGGATTCGGACTAAACTCCATAGGCACATTAAACCCATCAACATTTGAAATATCGAAAAAGTCAAGGTTTTGGAATTGGTTTAGAGCGTATTCAGCTAGTGTGTTTGGTGGTTGACCATATCCTTGGCATTGAAGGACGCCACCGCAGTCACCCGTGTTGCATCTTCCTCTACCGGCACCGTNGTTCTAAACACTGTGCACGGATTATTACATCCGTCGGGTGCACGAAGAGGATCTGGGCATTGTCCGACAATATCCCCCGTGCATCTGATTCCTCTACAGTTACCGGGATTAGGACTGAACTCCATAGGCACATTAAACCCATCAACATTTGAAATATCGAAAAAGTCGAGGTTTTGGAATTGGTTTAGAGCGTATTCAGCTAGTGTGTTTGGTGGTTGACCATATCCTTGGCATTGAAGGACGCCACCGCAGTCACCGGTGTTGCATCTTCCTCTACCGGCACCGTCGAAGTTGCAGCCGGTTCTAGCCCAGATTCGGCCACCTCTGGTGCCGGCTGCGATGTTGATCGTCCATGTTTGGCCGGGATCGAGACGTTGGCCTCCTCCGGGGGAGGCTGCTGCCCAAACTGTGTAGGGGCAGTTGTTTTGGACGGTGAAAGTTGCGTAGGAGGCGGCAGTGATGGTGATGAGGAGGAAGATTGAGAAGAAGATTGTTTTTTTGGGATTCATGTTTTTGCGTAGAAAATATATGAGAAATGAAGCGGGTATTTATAGATGTTTTATATGTTAAAATTATTGAGAATAAAGATACATAATTTAACAATTAATTGGGTCCATTAAAATTAATTGGATCTCACCATCAAACAAAGTAGTCGAGTAGGTCCGTAAATACGATGATGTGTCTTCCGCATCAATATATATTTTGTTGATAAATCCTTTAAGTTTCTCCATGAGTCAATCTTCTTATAGATGAGAAATAGATCAGAAAGTGTACGTAAAACTTGAGGATTACGACTATATTTATAGACGGTATTTATAGTTTCATTCTTCAACCAATTATAGAAGTAGAAATTCAATAGTCTCTGCACAGTAAAGACGCACACCATGTTATATATTTTAAGTCCAATTAATTTTACAATTTTTAATGGAATTATAAAATGGATTATAAATAGAGGTGCTGTGGGCTAAACTCAACGGGTTGAAGGTTCAACCCAATAAACTTAGCAACCTATAGGGGTTAGTTCAATGGGTTGATGTTAAATGCAATTGGTTAATTGGTTGATCCGTCGGGTTTTAGCATTGGCCCAAATGGGTTAAGTTATGGAGTGTTGACGAATTCAATCGGTTTGCAAACCTCTCGAATCGACTTAATCTGGTCAATGCTCAAGTTCGAGATCAATTTTTGTGAACCGAGCTGAGTTCGTTTCAATTCGAGTTCCTAACGAATAGCGAACCTCAAAAATTTTAAATAACATATTCGAGCCATTTTGAGAGAATACTATTATAATAAATTGATAGTATTTTAAATTGACTAAACATTAAATTCAAACTCAAGTCGAATTAGAATCTCAATCGAAACGAATCTCAAATTATAATTTTTTTGCTTTTAAACCCGAACCAACATTTTATATTTCGAGTCAAATTCGAACCATAAAATAACACACAAGTTCAATTTGTTTACATATCTACTTAAGTTAACTCATGAATCCTATAATTTTTAAATCAAAATGATTAAAATTATTTTATTTAGCATCGAGTCAAACCTACGGGACAAACCAACGGATTAAAATTTTTTCGACTCATTACAACCCGTGGCCCACGATGGGTTGACCCGCTGCGGGCCACGGGTTCATTTCATCAGCCCATAATGATGGGAACGGCTTACCAGTTGTGGGCCACGGCTTACCCATTGACACTTGTTTATAAATAAGACAATTCTCAACACATAATTTATTTACAATAAATCCAACGTTTGATTAATAATCCAATATTATGTGTTTACTAGTAAATTATCTATATATATTTAAAAGGTTTATGACTTTATTAATATTATGTTAATTACATAATAAAAAGTCAAATGACTCTTTCTTCTTCTAAAACTATATTCCCTATTTTATTGGGAAAGTGGAGGCAGAAGTGGAGAAATATTCATATACACATTCTATTATATAAATAATAATAGTATTGTAGATGATGAAGAAATAGAAAGAATATTGAGAGTTGTTGTTTTGATATTGTGTCTATGTTGATTCTGAGTTCATCGACAACAACCATCATTCCTGAGCAAGGGAGCTTGCAGCTTGTGTAACCTGGAGAACACCGGTGTTGCCGGAATTGTTCTTAAGTTCAGCGTCATTATGACGTGGCACAAGCGACACTCAACTATATTTGACAACGGAGATCAAATCACCTTTCTGATATTATTTTCTATTTACTGTATTAATACTAACAGTGTTTCTTTCTGTGAAGGTTTGATCTAGATTTCCAATAATCTTAATAACAAGCTTTACTCTGGTTCAAATCAAAGGAATATGTAAATTATCATCGTTATCATATGCCAAGTTCTATCGTTTCTTTTCGAGAATAATATACAATCTTCTTCGAAACTCATTACTCTAGGGTGATTTGAAATTCTGAAAATTTGTGCTAGTTTCAATAATTTCTGCAATTTATAAAATTCTTTTACGTTGAAATTTTCAAATGGTATAGTGTCTAGTACTCATATATTAAAGAGACTTCTTTAAATTCATAAGATTAATCTGCTTCATCGTTTTTTGATAGAACATGTTGTGTTATCAAGGGCAAATTTCAACCGAAAGGGCTAATGTGATTTATTTATTTTCACTCCTCATCGTGACCTTTCTGATGGTTTTCTTGCATGCATGTTTCTTTACATATTTCTATGCTATCCATACTCCCCGATTAAGCATGTAATAAGGGCAGAGAGACCAACAAATAAAATTAATTTATCTGAATTAGATGCTTTCTAAATAAAAATTAAGAACTGGTCTTAATTTGTTATTTTCTCATGAAATTTAGGATATTTGGTTATTGAATCTCTTTTCATATTAAATTCAATAATTGAATCATCATGTGTTGCTTTAGTTAAAGCAGATTCGGAAACAGTTTCATTAATGTTTTTTTTCCGTTCAAATTTCGGAAACAGTTTTTTTTAAAACGTATTTCAAAAAAAATAAATTAATGATGTATAAACCGAATTACATGATCCTTTATTTTATTGTTTTGGTTGTTTAGTTAGTTATTTATAAATAACTACGGTAATAGGATTAAAAATCTTTTTCCAGGATTTGGATGATTTTGATTACAAACTAATTATGGAAATACAAATTGAATTAATTGAAAACAAATAGATATTTTCAATTTAATTCTCTTTCGGTATATAATTGATCATATAATAATTTGATTAATTGGGGTATTATGTGAGTATTTTTCAATTACATCAATAAATAGAGATAATTTATAACATCAAATTAGATACTTATAAATTATGTTGAAATAGTGTAGTGAATCGTTTTGTGATGAGAAACGATATCATTGACTACAACACTATTATTGAGACAAAGAATGTTGAATTATTTGAATATAAATTTCCACTATCCGGAATAACTCCTCGTAACACTCCGAGAGATACTAAAATTAAGATATCTATTGAGAGTTTGGAATAGAGTAATGTCAAATGAGAGAAACATCATATGTTGATGTTTATTATGTGTTATCATATTGATAAATATCAAATTGATAAAAATCTTTGACTTACTCTTATATAGTTTCTTCTTCAAATTCATCGTGTTGGAAAGAAACTATTAAGATAGAATTTGATTTTATCTTAAAAATTCAGATATGATAGATAGTTGNAGAGGATCTGGGCATTGTCCGACAATATCCCCCGTGCATCTGATTCCTCTACAGTTACCGGGATTCGGACTAAACTCCATAGGCACATTAAACCCATCAACATTTGAAATATCGAAAAAGTCGAGGTTTTGGAATTGGTTTAGAGCGTATTCAGCTAGTGTGTTTGGTGGTTGACCATATCCTTGGCATTGAAGGACGCCACCGCAGTCACCGGTGTTGCATCTTCCTCTACCGGCATCGTCGAAGTTGCAGCCGGTTCTAGCCCAGATTCGACCACCGGTGGTCCCCCCTGCGATGTTGATCGTCCATGTTTGGCCGGGATCGAGACGTTGGCCTCCTCCGGGGGAGGCTGCTGCCCAAACTGTGTAGGGGCAGTTGTTTTGGACGGTGAAAGTTGCGGCGGAGGCGGCAGTGATGGTGATGAGGAGGAAGATTGAGAAGAAGATTGTTTTTTTAGGATTCATGTTTTTGCGTAGAAAATATATGAGAAATGAAGCGGGTATTTATAGATGTTTTATATGTTAAAATTATTGAGAATAAAGATACATAATTTAACAATTAATTGGGTCCATTAAAATTAATTGGATCTCACCATCAAACAAAGTAGTAGAGTAGGTCCGTAAATATGATGATGTGTCTTCCGCATCAATATATATTTCGTTGATAAATCTTTTAAGTTTTTCCATGAGTCAATCTTCTTATAGATGAGAAATAGATCTGAAAGTGTACGTAAAACTTGAGAATTATAGACGATATTTAGAGTTTCATTCTTCAACCAATTATAGAAGTAGAAATTTAATAGTCTCTACACAATAAAGACGCACAACATATTATATATTTTAAGTCCAATTAATTTTATAATTTTTAATGGAATTATAAAATGGATTATAAATAGAATTATAGAGGTGGTGTGGGCTAAACTCAACGGGTTGAAGGTTCAACCCAATAAACTTAGCAACCTATAGGGGTTGGTTCAACGGGTTGATGTTAAATGCAATTCGTTAATTGGTTTATCCATCGGGTTTTAGCATTGGCCCAAATAAGTTATGGAGTGTTGACGAATTCAATCGGTTTGCAAACCTCTCGAATCGATTTAATCTGGTCAATGCTCAAGTTCGAGATCAATTTTTGTGAACCGAGCTGAGTTCGTTTCAATTCGAATTCCTAACGAATATCGAACCTCAAAAATTTTAAATAACATATTCGAGCCATTTTGAGAGAATACAATTATAATAAATAGATAGTATTTTAAATTAACTAAACATTAAATTCAAACTCAAGTCGAATCTCAATCGAAACGAATCTCAAATTATAATTCTTTTGCTTTTAAAGCCGAACCGAACATTTTATATTTCGAGTCAAATTCGAACCATAAAATAACACATAAGTTCAATTTGTTTACATATCTACTTAAGTTAACTCATGAATTCGATAATTTTTAAATCAAAATGATTATAATTATTTTATTTAGTATCGAGTCAAACCTGCGGGACAAACCAACGGATTAAAATTTTTTCGACTCATTACAACCCGTGGCCAATGACGGGTTGACCCGCTGCGGGCCACGGGTTCATTTCATCAGCCCATAATGATGGGAACGGCTTACCCGTTGTGGGCCACAGCTTACCCATGACACTTCTTTATAAATAAGACAATTCTCAACACATAATTATTTACAATAAATCCAACGTTTGATTAATAATCCAATATTATGTGTTTACTAGTAAATTATCTATATATATTTAAAAGGTTTATTACTTTATTAATATTATGTTAATTACATAATAAAAAGTCAAATGACTCTTTCTTCCTCTAAAACTATATTCCCTATTTTATTGGGAAATTGGAGGCAGAAGTGGAGAAATATTCATCTATACATTCTATTATATAAATAATAATAATATTGTAGATGATGAAGAAATAGAAAGAATATTGAGAGTTGTTGTTTTGATATTGTGTCTATGTTGATTCTGAGTTCATCGACAACAACTATCGTTCCTGAGCAAGGGAGCTTGCTGCTTGTGTAACCTGGAGAACACCGGTGTTGCCGGAATTGTTTTTAAGTTCAACGTCATTATGACTTGGCATAAGCGACACTCAACCATATTTGATAACGGAGATCAAATCACATTTCTAGTATTATTTTCTATTTACTGTATTAATACTAACATTGTATTAATAAGTTAAAGGTTTGATCTAGATTTCCAACAATCTTAAGAACAAGCTTTACTCTGGTTCAAATCAAAGGAATATGTAAATTATCATCGTTATCATCTGCCAAGTTCTATCGTTTCTTTTCGAGAATAATATACAATCTTCTTCGAAACTCATTACTCTATGGTGATTTGAAATTCTGAAAATTTCTGCTAGTTTCAATAATTTCTGCAATTCATAAAATTCTTTTACGTTGAAATTTACAAATGGTATAGTGTCTAGTACTCATATATTAAAGAGACTTCTTTAAATTCATAAGATTAATCTGCTTCATCGTTTTTTGATAGAACATGTTGTGATAAAACTATATTTGGTTATTGAATCTCTTTTCATATTAAATTCAATAATTGAATCATCATGTGTTGCTTTAGTCAAAGCAGATTCGGAAACAGTTTCATTAATGTTTTTTTTCCGTTCAAATTTCGGAAACAGTTTTTTTTAAAACGTATTTCAAAAAAATAAATTAATGATGTATAAACCGAATTACATGATCCTTTATTTTATTGTTTTGGTTGTTTAGTTAGTTATTTATAAATAACTACGGTAATAGGATTAAAAATCTTTTTCCAGGATTTGGATGATTTTGATTACAAACTAATTATGGAAATACAAATTGAAATAATTGAAAACAAATAGATATTTTCAATTTAATTCTCTTTCGGTATATAATTGATCATATAATAATTTGATTAATTGGATTGTAATATTTATTGATTTGTCTAATTTTGGAAGATTTAATCTAAACTTCAAATATCCCAAAATGTGGGGGTATTATGTGAATATCTTTCCATTACATCAATAAATAGAGATAATTTATAACATTAAATTATATGTTTATAAATTATGTTGAAATAGTGTAGTGAATCGTTTTGTGATGAGAAACGATATCATTGACTACAACACTATTTTTGAGACAAAGAATGTTGAATTATTTGAATATAAATTTCCACTATCCGGAATAATTCCTCGTAACACTCCGAGAGATACTAAAATTAAGATATCTATTGGGAGTTTGGAATAGAGTAATGTCAAATGAGAGAAACATCATATGTTGATGTTTATTATGTGTTATCATATTGATAAATATCAAATTGATAAAAATCTTTGACTTACTCTTATATAGTTTCTTCTTCAAATTCATCGTGTTGGAAAGAAGCTATTAAGATATAATTTGATTTTATCTTAAAAATTCAGATATGATAGATAGTTGATTGATATGCCTCCATGAGCAAAGTTTATTGACTACATTTAAAATTTCGATAGAAATTCTTTCGAGATTGGTACATTGATATGTATCACTTGGTAGTCAAAGACTTAATTGAGAATCCAAATATTGATTACTTTGATATTTTGCTCATGTGACTAGAATCACTTTTATCTGTATTCTAATTGTGTTAGTTTCTATCTATAGGCTTGTCATTCATGTGATGGATGTCAAGACTTTTTTTGTGAATTATGATATTGAAGAATTGTCCTATGGTGTTTGAGCATGAGATACTCATTACTGCATATATTATAAGGTTGATTACTTAATGATTTTCATATCCTTTTAGGGTGGTGTGTCGATTGCAGTACACACTTGATGAAATCCCCTATGTGAGTGTGAAGTGAGGCCGCTCCTATGGGACCTTGACAAGTCTCTAGAGCATTCATGAAAATCCGGACACGCGCATGGCCTATTAGGGCCAAACCGCGTTGAACTATGGTTGTTTGATAATATAAGCATGATTGGTGAATGTTATCACTCAATAATATTCAATGGTTCATAGAAGCTATATGCTTCACCATTGTACATGTGTGAGTAATCTCATTCTTTCTAGATCTGGTTCATAGTCCAAAAGACACCAGATACGATATGTTTATATACATGTGATTGAACTTAGAATCTATATAAAACCTTTTAAATATGTGGGGGATTGTTGGATAATATTTATATTATCTATATATATTTAAAACGTTTATTACTTTATTAATATTAGGTTAATTACATAATAAAAAGTCAAATGACTCTTTCTTCCTCTAAAACTATATTCCATACTTTATTGGGAAATTGGAGGCAGAAGTGGAGAAATATTAATCTACACATTCTATTATATAAATAATAATAGTATTGTAGATGATGAAGAAATAGAAAGAATATTGAGAGTTGTTGTTTTGATATTGTATCTATTTTGATTATGAGTTCATCGACAACAACCATCGTTCCTGAGCAAGGGAGCTTGCTGCTTGTGTAACCTGGAGAACACCGGTGTTGCTGGAATTGTTCTTAAGTTCAGCGTCATTATGACGTGGCACAAGCAACACTCAACCATATTTGATAACGGAGATCAAATCATCTTTCTGGTATTATTTTCTATTTCATGTATTATACTAACAGTGTTTCTTTATGTGAAGGTTTGATCCAGATTTCCAACAAATTACACATGGGAACCAACGAGTTGAATACTAAATTTTATTCATTATTTTTCAAAAATTCAAGTAAGCCATATCAATTGTTATCCATACGAGTGACTTTTATTGTTCATAATTAGACTAACCGACGAATCCTTACAAGATGAAACTTGTCAAAAAATTTTAATTGGATTAATATCAAACTAAGATATATGTTGATTGTATAAAAGTATTTACAGTATATTCTGATTAGAATAATAGTTTGTACCGATTTACCTGAACTGAAAAATCTCTAATTCGAACAAAAACTATTTTAAAAGATATCTAAATTCAATTTGCCACAGCTAATACATTTTCCTTAGACTAGTCGTGAAATACATAAAACAAGAAAATTCTCTATAAAGACAACCGGTATAAGTGGAGTACGAGATTAGAAATTGGAATCAGGAACTTTGACAAGTCAAAAGTATATGAGAAATAAAATCATTAATTTAATAAATTAATGATAATAGAAATAAAATCATATCTGAGAAATTATATATAAATAATCTAAATTATTTTCTTTGGAAATTATTCCAAAATAATCTCTTAGGGCATCTACAACTATGTCCATCTGAAAATTTCATTCTCTCATCTACATCAATTTTCTTTCTGTACACATCATCGTTTTTTAATTTTATAAATAACTTTCCTCTCATTCCTACAACAATGTCAGAAAACTTATAATTTTTTAATATTATTTTTTTACACATTAAATACCTTAGAATCATAATATTATCAATAAAACCGTTATATAAATCAATTATAAATTTTTATATTTTATAATTATTTTAATTTTTTAAGATTTTTAAAATTTTTTAAAAAAATAAAAGTTGAGGAGATGGACGGAATACTTTGTCTCCTCCGGTAGGATGCAGTTTTGCCACTTTGGCCGTCCAGTCTGACTGGACGGTCATGGTTGTGGAAGACCTTATTGTCAATTGCGTTTTTTATTTCTTTTATTTTTGTTTGTAATAATTTTTTGATCATACGCATAATTTGATAACTCACGTTAAATTCTAGTGTTATTATTTTCATATTTAATTATTTATTCAATTAAAAACTTTCGTCTTCCATGGTAGAATTCTCTTATTGTCAATTGCATTTTGTTTATTGATTTCTTTTCTCTCGGTTTGTAATAATTTTTTGATCATGGGTATTATTTTGTCGACTCACTTTAAATTCTAGTGATATTTTTTTGTATTTATTTAATAGTAAGAACTTTCGTCTTGGAAAATGGGGTAGTCGAAAATTCAATGGAAAATTAAGAAAAACTAGAAAAGTTAAACGACATATTTCCATGATAAGAAAAACAAGCAGAGTAAGCACTTAGAATACGACTCATCCACAATAGACAATATCCGTTTTGCATACAATAAACATTCTCAAATAAATCCTATGTTTTAAAACCGGTTTGATAGATCGAACCGGAAATCTTCAAATTCAGGTAAACGGGTACGAATTGTTGCTCAAACCGTTACAAACTGTAAATATTTTAAAATATAATTCTATTTAAATCGAACCACAAAATCTCTGATTCACTAAAAACCGGTTCGAAATGGCGGCTAAACCCGCGATTTTAAAACATAGATTAAATCACATTTGTTATTAAAATTAATCTGACTTTATAAATTTACCACGAATGTGAACCCCAAATTGTGAAGTTGTTTGATTATATGATAAGGACAATGACTTGATATTTTTAGTTATATATAAAGCACATAAAAATTATCATTATCATATTGGAAAGTTGAACGGTGACACTCTCACATGTACAATATAATAGTGTTGTTTGGAACTGTAGTTCACCGTCCGATGTAGTGAACGTGTCGTATATTTTATCATTTTAACTCCACATGCTTAACAAGTACATTCGTTCTATCGCTGAAAACTACGGTGATGTGATAGTACGTTTGAAGCAATGGTGGTCATAACACAGTTGTTTAATGACCAGTATATCATTCCTTGTTTTATAATTAATTTTTATCAAAATTAATTTAAATTCTTATCAATATTAACATTATTTTTATTAATATTAATTTTTATTAGAGCTGTTTAAAATTTTATCCATATTAATTTTTATTAATATTAATTTGTTTAAGAGGATCCGGACTTTATAGAGATAGAATACGATCGAAATATGGAAGAACAAATTCCCGTTGACCCATCACATGTAGATGTTGAACTCATACACGATAACTACATGATTCGAGTTAGGAATGAAATGCATGATCGCATTGCACTAACGAAAATTGGAGATGACCGTCGATTTAGATGATTCACTTTTGTCAATGTTTATTTTTTGATACTTTTGATCAATAACTTATTATATTCTAACAATTTCTTAAATAACGAGTTTATCATAATCAATATAAATTATAATTTCTAAGTGATACACAATTAATTAAAAATAAGGACAAAATAATCATTTTACGAAATGACGATCATTTTATCGCTGTTTCAAAACAGTTTTTTTAAAATCACGATAAGTTCACCTCACAGCATAGTACAATCATCACATTTCACTGCTATTTGTTAAACGTTGTTCGAAACGTACCCAATAATAACATTGATTTTACACATTATGTTGAAATATGAGTGATTGATGTATGAATATGCGTTTTTTTTAAAATAATATGAGGTTGTTTTCTAGATTAATAAAATATATCTTCAAGGAAAAATAAGATAAATGAATCAATTAAATGTGGATGAATGTAAATAAATAAATTCCAAGATATTTTTCAATATATTATATTATAAATATTATGATATTATTAACTCTTCAACATGTTCGGCATTCGTTAAAAATTTTAGGTTCAAGATTCGGTTCGTTAGAAATTCGAACTCCCTGACCTTGAACTCAAAACTTACACCCCTAATCTATATACAATCGCTCATTTTTTGGGCGGGTTCAAGTTTGTTATTTATATATTTTTAAAAACTATATAAAATTTATAAATAAAGTTTAATTACATTAAACTATTAAAGTGATGGTCGAAATTTTAAAATATATCAAATTATCTTTTATAGATTTTGATAACAAAAAAGCTCAATTGAAACCCTATAAGGCTTTTTACATATACTTTTTGTGGTTTCCAATTCTAAAATAAAATGATATTAAAGAATTACAAAATAAATAAATCAATAATAGCATATTTATGGAGTATTTTTCCAAATAACCTATTTTCAAAAATAATTTTCACAAATAACCTTTTTATCATTATTATGCCTAAACTAACCTACTTGACTTTTTGTCGTAAGATACAAAAGGTCATTTGTTAAAATTCTAATTCAATGCTAGTAGAGGTAGGAGATTCCGAGAGAAGGTGATATTTGCAATTGATGAGATTCCCGGAACCCGTTACCCGGAACCTGATCAAGGTCAAGCTTAGTCAGACCAGCCCAAGTAACATAAGCCGAACTTGGAGGCCCAAATCCAGCTCACGTAAATGAACTGCTCAACCAGACAAGTCGGCCCCGAACGCTCGTTCATATCGATTGGTCCCGATCGGTAGGGCCCAGCTTTCTCCTGCTCACCCGGACCGATCGGTCCACACTTCACAGGCACTGCTTCGGGCCATCCATATTCCTCAACATGCGACGACAACCTCCGACAATCCTGTCGAAAGGCGTGGTTCGGCTGAGTCATATGAGCCTCCCTTAGTCTGGAGATAGCCGGCTAGTAGCGCCGAGAGGCCTAACGCCGTACAATCCTATGAAGTCATGCCCGGCGGCTGTCTCGCCTGACAGGAGCCGACCTAGCCGCAGAGGACAAACACAAAACGACACCTTACTGTTCACGCAGCCAGTAGATGTATAAAAATGACACTTGGGGTGCGAAGAAAAAAATCCTCTTCCAATTCTCCTTGCAAGTTCTCTTACTTAGCCTTTTGTCGATTTATTTTCGATAAACTTTCTTCCCCTCGTTGTCTAAAGAACAAACATGATATTTGTGATTAGCACATTGTTTATTGAATCTACTAAGGGCATTTCAAGCTCTTAGTCAAATGGTTTTTTCCTAAGCTTTGAGGTTTTCCACTCTAAAATTGACATGTCTCTTTTTCACTTGATTTATAATCGTCCTCCACACATTAAATAAATTACAATCGAGTTCGTCTTGCAACGAACCGGACGACTGTTGACACCTCCGGTTTTTGAACCACAACAGCAATGTTTTCATATCGACAGTATACCGGACGACACTGATATTTCGATCGGTGTCCGTTTCCGGGTCAATCCGAAATTTTTTTTTTACAAAAAAGAAAATTTCGTACCATGTGGTATACCGACCGTACCGATCATACCGATTAGGAACGAAAGAATACTCCGGACCGGTATGAAAACATTGGAAATTTGTTATTATTTTATGAATTCGATTAGAGCACGTTAATAATTTGTTGATTAAAGATATTTCTAAATATATTATTATTTTAAAATATTTATTCGATCCTCCTATAATATTTTAAACCATTTCAACACTAATTGTGTTTCATTACATAAAAACAATGTTTTAAAAACATGTTTAGGCCGGTATACCGAACAAGTTCATTGGATCGGTATACCGGATATGTATCGGGTTTATCGGATATGTACCAGAATATTAAAATAAATTAAATTTAATATATTCATATTTTATTATTTCCTAAATCAAATAAATTAGATTCAATCCGACTCGCTCAAAAACCCTAAGCCGATACGACCGAAATTTCTCTGGTATACCGAAAATTTAAAACACTGCATAAAATTTCAAGATGAATTCAAAAACAATTTTATTTTAAATTTTCAATAAATTAACTAACAAGCATCCACGTTCTGCAGTACTATGTCATATGAGTTGCATTGAACAAACCCAAAGAATCTTATTATCTAGTGAATAACCTCGAACAAGTTAAAAATGTTTGATTCTTATTCTTGATTCAAACTCATTCTGAGATGGATTCAATTCAAAAATAAGTTGAAAATTGCTCGAATGACTTGTGAATAGTGTTTTAATAACGTTTTCGAATTTCGTACTGGAATGATTTGTTGGCACACATTTTAAAAAAAACTTTTTACAAAATCAAATGAATAATTTTTTTGGTGTTTAACCAAAAAAACCAGGATTTGACCCTAAAAACTCAGTATCGAGCGATATCAAACAAAATATCGATATTATCCAGAAATTGGTAAACTTAATTATTGTTGCTTAAGTTAAACCTACAACCTATTGAATAGATCATGAATGTGTTAGTTAAGACAAGAAAATTATAAGTAAATTAGTTTGACAAATTGTTTTTGAAAGTAGGTTATTTGGAAAAAAACCCCATCCTTTACAAGTGTATAAATACAATTTTTTTCCTAATTTATTATCAACAGTTCAATTCCACAAATCCTCCATTGATGATGGAATCGTTTAAGAAAGAGTTACTAAAGCAGAAGGCTACTGTGTAGTTGGATCCTCCAGGGCAAGTGAAGCTGCTGGTCTGATCATCCTGTGGGTAGCTGTAAGCATCGGGGCATCGGTCCTTGAAATACCTCGAGAAATTAGTCGGCTCACATGTTCCGCCAGTACAGCAGTATTGGGCTGTTCGGAACACCGTGCACGGATTGTTGCATCCCCCAGGGACGCGAAGAACAATAGGGCACTCCCCGATAATGTTCGCCGTGCATCGGATTCCTCTGCAGTAACCCGAAAAAGGGTTGAATTCCATGGGAACGTTGAATCCATCGACGTTTGAGATATCGAAAAAGTCAAGGTTTTGGAATTGGTTGAGAGCGAATTCGGCGAGCGTGTTGGGTGGCTGACCATGGGTTCGGCATTGGAGGATGCCACCGCAGTCACCGGTCTGACAACTTCCTATACCTGAGTTGTTAAAGCTGCAGCCTGTTCGACCCCAGACTCGGCCAGTGGTTCCCGCTGGTATATTGATATTCCATGTTTGACCTGGGAGGAGGCGCTGGCCGCCTCCTGGAACTGCAGCTGCCCAGACGGTGTATGGGCAGTTGTTTGTGATGGTAAAAATGGCCGCAGAGGCGGCGGAGATGGTGATGAGAAGGAAGATTGAGAAGATTGTTTCTGTGAAATCCATTTTTGTGCTTTGTAGACTGTTAAAGAAGCGGTTGATTTCNCAACAAATCAATTCATCAAGAATGAAAATAAACAGATACATGAAAATCATGCTTTTCAAAAGTCTCATAGATTTGGAATTGGTTATAGGAGTGGTGAAAACTTTAAAACAAGTAACTTAAATAATACATTTAAAAAATCTTCAGCTAATAATTGTAGGTATACAATTGTTTTAGACTCGAGTTTCTTTTCTAATAGAAATGTTATTTCTGGAAATTCATTACATAGATACTTTTATAACCGATCAAATGAAAATTTTACAATTAGGAAAATCACCAAAAAATGGATTCCTAAATCTAATTGATTGGTCAACAAAATTAGAATAATACATTAATTTAAGTTTATTTTGCATGCATTTATTTTTCTTAAATTGTGTACTTTGAGACTAGTTCATATGAATATATGAGTTGCATGAATATTGAGAATAATGATTATGATTCGGCTTCTATAACTTATGATATATATTATTTATAGACTAATACACAAGGATCCAGGTGGGAACCTTTGCAAATTAGAATTTGTTTTGCAAGTTTGTTACGTAGATATTGGATACTCAAAACACATGATAATATATCATTATTATCAAATATCATATCATGTCATAAAGATTTATTTATCATCGGTATAATGTTTGCTCTTAAGACTGTGTGTGCTTATTTTTTGCTACTTCATATAGGTAAAGTCAGGTATGTCTCTCGATTTGCTTGATATTTGGAAATCATTAAATATATTTTTTTATCAGTTGTATTTGTTTGTTACTTCATGTTAAGTGTATTTGTTCTATCTTAATTTTGCATATTTGAAACCCATGATCCGATGCATTGGGGGAGATTCAGGGGGAGATTGTTGAATATAATCTTAATATATATACATTGATATTATGTGGGTTGTTATGTTTAAACTAATGGGCCGATGCATTGGGCATTTGAGATATGTGGTTGATTAGAGTTTATCAACAATAAAAAGAGATGTTTGCCCTAAATGACAGGAGGACTTCATAGACTTTAAGTGACGATTATTGCAAGAATTGAGAATGATCGGGTGTTACAAATTAAAGGTTGTCAAAGTCATCGATTCAAGATATCCTTTTGGTTTGATTTATTGGTGTAATATTTGCTACGTTTAATTTTGTTTTCCTAGCGTTTCCTGGCTTGGGGCCCCCGGTTTTCTCGCTTTCCGGGTGAACAAATCTTGTGTTCTATGTTTTGCATGCTTTAGAAACTAAGTAGTAAAATCATAAATTCAAAATAAAATTCAACATTCAATAACAAGATCTTTAGGTATAAAATCATTTATACATTAATTTCAACAATTTCTATCAATATCGTTTACCTCAAAGCAGGGACGCCATCTCCGGCTGGTTACGTGATGAATTTGCAGCCATCTGAAGCTGAAGCAGGTCTGGATATTCAGAGCTAACGCAGAATCACTAATGAAGCGTATTTCTGAAGAATGGGCTCCTTCTTCAAGGAAGATGACGTTTGAATTCAAACATAAATCTTCATCTCTTGATAAGAATGGTAACCGCCATTGATGGTTCAAATCTGTCACGATCTTGGATCGTAACAGGGAAGAGATGAAGGATTTGGGAGGTAGAAAAGGTGGGAGAGGTAGATTGAAGAAGGCTGTGGGGGAGAAGCCGCAGGCAGCACAAGTGAAGAGGAAGATCGATGGAGAGAAATGGTAGAGAGAATTGTAGAGAGATAAAATGAGAATAATATTATGATTCGATAATGAGATCCTAATACAACCCGGATTATATATCCGTATTAATTGGGCTAAGCCCATACAATAATCGAACCTAATTAAAGCCCAACAACTACGTAGACGATATTAGATCGTGACATTACCGGCTCCTAAAAACGATCGTTTACCCCAACGATCATCGTACATAAAACAATTCCTACAAAACAAAAATAACACAAGACACCAGACATATAGCCGCAGGGCAGCTTCTTCTTTTCTGCAAAACATCTTTTCTTTTCTCCTAGGCCTGCAGGAGTAAAATCAAAGCACATTTCTTCTTTTCTTCATTCAATTACTCCTCTTTCTCTCTCTCTATCAGTAGCCATTGTTTCTTCTTTCTTCATTCCAGCAGCCAAGGGAGCCTTAAGACAAAGTTAAAACATTTTTCCTTACACATTAAAACAGCAAACATTTTGAAAACACAAAGAACACTAAATAAATCCTAAAATTATCGGTCAAAACATCAAAAGAGTCCCGAAAATGATAGATTTGGGATTTTTGGGGCATGAAAATGGAAATGAAGTTTTATCAACCGCAGTCGAATGTCAAACTTGAACCAACAGTAAATTTCGATTTGAAATCGGGAACTTCGCAGCGAAAGAAGCATCGAATCTTCGGTTGAGAATAACTCGATTTAGGTTTTCTAGTATTAGAAAAACCCGATTTAGGTTTTCTAGTTTTAGAAAAACACGATTTTCGTTTTTCGACCATAGGATACGACCGCTCCGATACCAATTGTCACGATCTTGGATCGTAACAGGGAAGAGATGAAGGATTTGGGAGGTAGAAAAGGTGGGAGAGGTCGATTGAAGAAGGCTGTGGGGGAGAAGCCGCAGGCAGCACAAGTGAAGAGGAAGATCGATGGAGAGAAATGGTGGAGAGAATTGTAGAGAGATAAAATGAGAATAATATTATGATTCGATAATGAGATCCTAATACAACCCGGATTATATATCCGTATTAATTGGGCTAAGCCCATACAATAATCGAACCTAATTAAAGCCCAACAACTACGTAGACGATATTAGATCGTGACATTACCGGCTCCTAAAAACGATCGTTTACCCCAACGATCATCGTACATAAAACAATTCCTACAAAACAAAAATAACACAAGACACCAGACATATAGCCGCAGGGCAGCTTCTTCTTTTCTGCAAAACATCTTTTCTTTTCTCCTAGGCCTGCAGGAGTAAAATCAAAGCACATTTCTTCTTTTCTTCATTCAATTACTCCTCTTTCTCTCTCTCTATATCAGTAGCCATTGTTTCCTCTTTCTTCATTCCAGCAGCCAAGGGAGGGGGCTTTTTCAAATCTACTCTTATTTTCAAAACTCAACCTCAAAACTACACTCATTTTAAAACTCTTTTCAAATCTACATTTTTTCTTTTTTTAAATTTAAATAAAACCATATTTATAATTTCTCAAACTAGTGGGTACTTTTTAAAAAATTTAACATTTTTTAGGGCATTTTTGAATTAACCCTACACAATTAACCCTACATCTTTGCTAACTATCGGCTGGCACTGCTATTTGAATCTATTTTTTTACACAAAATATTCAAGCTTGGCACTTGTTGCAAAAATCAATTGAGATAAAAGAGAATCTCGCATCAGGATATTCAACCCTACAAGCAGTTTGTAAAGCCCTTGGGCACTGCTGTTTAGCACGGCTGTTTGTAAAAACCTCTGGGCACGGCTGTTTTTGAATCAAGTAGTCCTAAGCAGCGCGACGAGGAACAGAAAAGCCACCGTGTGTACTGGTATAGATCTCTCGTTACACGCCGGTGTACTAGTATCAGAACCAATCTACACCATTTAAATCATTTACATTTGTTTGAGTTTCATATGCCGACTTTTTCAAAAAAACCGGCATGGTTGTTTTAAAATGTGGGCTGAATATCATTGCCAATATATAGTTTTATCATTATATTAGTGATATTGACTTTCATGGCTAGAATGTGCAAGTCAACTTAAATAATTTGCTTTCATATTCTCTATGATATATCTCTTGGTGCTATGACTTTGTATTTTGTCTTATAAATGTGATTATATTATGATATTTAGTC
>RWGZ01001780.1:5323-68080 GCA_009725065.1 Utricularia reniformis | reverse complement strand
AAAATGATAATATATTTCCATTTTGTTTAGTAGCCTGCTCATTGAAGAATTTTGAAGTTGAATATAGCAGATTCTGTGGCGACGGAGTATGGAGATATGATGATTGCCATGAACTTTTGCTCTTCTTTTCCATCTCATGGCCTCAGGTTTGTCCTCTACTGTTGCATCATTTTTTCTATTTATTTGCAGGCAAGAGTCTATGATCAAGGATCACATTCACATAGATGAGGGAGCCAGCCTGTGAGTTTTATTTTCTATGCTCTACATTTCTAATGTAATATCCTCGCAATAAGCAAGCAACAATGGAATGCAATCGTGAAAGATTTACTACTAAACTCATCTTCATTAGTAGTAATCAAGATCACTCATTTAGTAAGCAACAAAGGATATGCTCTGGGTAACTTTCAGAAAATAATTTTCAGATATGGGTGGACGCTGCTGCTGTTTTAGCAGGCCTGATGATGAAGACTTGGTCACCAAAGGTCTTACGATAACGCAATGTGAATATATAACCAGAGGAAGCACAGTTATTTTACCCTGCATCATTTATAATCTCATGTTGCAGCTTTGCATGGTTCAATCAGTTCCTTATAATATGCCAAGGTACCTTCATCTTCTACTAAAAATCTTCAAGTGGTGAAGAGCATGTATTTAGAACTTGGATTTCCAAGTAGTAAGAATGTGTAATTGTCTTTAATCCTCGATTACATCTATCCCAGGTGGTTGCACATCACTTTGCTGGCGAAATTCGTTTCATGGAGTCCACTGTCACAAAAGCAATTGCCGAATTCGTCCTCAAATTAATGGGTTCATAAAGATTCACTCACTGAAGAATAACTTGAGGTATAGTTCCACAATCAGGATAATTCATCTCTACAAAAGAAGATGATGTTGTTTTTGATTCTCGTGTTCGTCTTCCATCCCTGATGTAGATTAATCATATTCATGCTCGAACTATTTCATAACAGATGAGGGAATGTTCATAAAGATCCATTCACAGAATAACAACTTGAGGTACAGTTCCATATACAAAAGAACATATGAACATAGTTCCGTTTCTCATTTCGTAACTGCATGTTTGATTTCTGTATATCTTATAATTGAAATTTTATAATCTGCACCTAAATGCTGATCATATGTGGTTATTTCCACTTTGTTTAGTAGCCTGCTCATTGAGGAATTTTCAAGAGGAATAACACAGATCCTGTGGCGATGGAGTACGGAGTTATGATTGTCATGAACTTTGGCTCTTCTTTTCCATCTCTTGGCATGAGGTTAGCACCTCCAAAGAAAACATCAATTCCATTGCATCATTTTTTCTATTAATTTGCAGGCATGAGTCTGTGATCAAGGATCACATTCACATGGATTTTTTGCAGTCTTTCCGATACCCTCGTAATAGGCAAGCAGCAAAGGAATGCAATCCAATTCTTTAATTTTACTCATTTCAGCCATTTTTGTATTCTATTATCTTGTTTAGCAGTGATAATTGCATGATTCCCTTTTCAGAAAATAATTTTCAGATATGGGAGCACTCTGCTGCTGTTTTTGCAGGCTGATGAAGACTTTCGCCAAAGTTCTTATGATAACTCAATGTTAATATATAACCAGAATAATGTCACGATCCGATATCGTCTATGTAGTGTTATTTTGGGCTTTAATTAGGTTCTATTATTGTATGGATCTAATTAAAGCCCATATAACACTACGTAGACGATATCGGATCGTGACAAAAAAGCACAGGTATTTTACCATGCATCATGTATAATTACTTTTATCTCATGTTGCAGCCTTGCATTAGTTCCTTATAAAATGCCAAGGCACTTACAACTTGAATGTGTAATTGTCTTTGAGATTATTCATACTAAAATGCTCGATCTCAGGTGGTTGCACATCACTTTGCTTGCCAGACTCGTTTCATGGCCTTCCATCCCCATTGAAGTCTATTGTCATATAAAGAGTACGTTTGGAATAGTGTTTGACAAATAGGACTGAGGTGAGATAACTGTGAGGTGAAGTGATCATTATTTTTAAAAATTGTTTTGAAACAGCGGTGCAGTGATCGTGATTTTCATAAAATGACTATTTTATCCTTATTTTTAATTAATTATGTATCACTTACAAATTATATTATATATTGATTATGATAAACTCGTTATTTAAGAAATTGATAGAATATAATAAGTTATTGATCAAAAGTATCAAAAAACAAACATTGACAAAAGTGATCATCTAAATCGACGATCTTCTTCGATCCGCGCTAGTGCAATGCGATCATGTATTCCATCAGAACTCAAATCATGTAGTATCGTGTATGAGTTCAACATCTACATGTGATGTGTTAATGGTAATTTGTACTTTCATATTCCGATCGTGTTCAATCTCTACAAAGTCCGGATCCTATTAAACAAATTAATATTAATAAATTAATTTGGACAAAAATTTTAAACCTATAATAAAAATTTAATTTTAATAAAGATAATATTAATATTGATAAGAATTTAAATTAATATTAAAATAATTTGGATAAAAATTAATTATAAACCATAATTTTAAAGAAAATGTATAATGGTGATTAAATAAATGCGTTCTGCCCACCACTGCTTCAAACGTATTGTCGTTTCTCCGCAGTTTTCAGCGGTGAGACGAACGTACTTGTTAACCATGTTTGTACAAAGTTAAAAAAATCACGGCACGTTCACCGCACCGGACGGTGAAATGCAGAACCAAACAACCACGATTCAGTGAAGAACAACTTGAGGTATAGTTCCACAATCAGGATAACTCTATCTCTGCATCATCTTCATACTTTGGTTGATTTAAATAGACATAAAACTGATTAGATAAATGATCATGCGAACATAGTAAGTTGTTGATTCTCATGTTCGTCTTCCATGCACAATCATATCCATTCTCGAACTTTTTCGTATCTTCGGTTATCAGATTTCTCCTCTGTATGTAAGTACCATTGCAAGACCGTGATTTCGGATACTATTTGCATCATTTTTTCTCCATTTGTTTGCAGGCAAGAGTCTGATCAAGGATCACATTCAGAGGGAACTAGCCTGTGAGTTTCATTTTCTCTCTACAGTATTAAAGAAAATATGGAAGCAGTAATGGAATGCAATTCTATTTGAATTTTTATTGCTAACTTATCTTCATTAGATCACTCAGTTCTTTAATCTTTCCTCATTTCAGCCATTGTTGTACTTCAAGGAACAATGTCAAAGAAATAAAAATGATTCATAATGAAAAAATAGTACAACAATAAGATGCAGTGATCGCCCACAAAATTGTATACCTATTCACAAAAGGCCACGTTCTTCTCTGCAGAATACCGTGGCGAATGAATGCGGATCGCTTTCTCTTGCTGCCTCATACGTCGAGACGCTTCTTGGATTAGACGATCGTGCTTTCTCAACGCTTGCTCCATCTTGTTTGAAGAGGTAACAAGTGAACCAGAAAAATGGTAGTCTTTATTAACTCCCTGTTAAAAAATATAGGGTGAGCAAGAGAAGTATATCGCAAGGGATACACATACGAAGCTCACCGAATCATCGTCGATTCTCATACTTTCAGTCTGGTAAGAGCTTGGGAATGCCCGTGATTTGGAACTCGGATGATCATACGAAGTTATGTTAGCTTGTGGTTTAAGATGTACCTTGTTTGATCTCACGGAGTTTGGGGCTTCATCTGGTGGCCGAGGAGCTCGCAAGTCTTTTAATCCTCTTTGGTTATTTCCTCCCTTGATTCCCTTAGCTCCTTGCCTGCTTGAAATAGAGATGTAAAAAGGGCATTCTATGCAAATTCTGCACAAGCATAAGAAGCTCACTTTCTTGCTTCCCGCAATTTCGCATCGATTTCTTTGCTCGGAGAAAATTTCGGCAAAGTTGAGGGATCACAAGCAAGAGGTTGTGCCTTGAAGTACTGTCAATCGATACGAATGAGTGTTCATTTGCATCCAGAGAAACAAAAAGAGTGAAATACCTCACTATTTAGTGCACTGGATGCAGATCCTCGATCCGAAGGATCGATCGATAGGAGCGTCTCGATGATCGCAACAGCAACATCAGGAAGATTCTTAAAAGCTTCGGAAATACGTCTTCTATACGGCATAAATCCAGGGAAGTAAATAAATTTGAACTTCATCCAATAGTCCTCTGATGGAGAACCACAAAGCTTGAAAATATTATGCAACTGCTCCACCTATAAGTAAAATTTCAATGAGAAAACTGCATCAACATAAGCAGTCATTTAGAGTTTAGGGTTATTCTAATCGAATTCAAGATAAACCCGTTTTAATTGTACCTCATTTCTACCAGGCAATATTGCCTTGCCAGTATAGAGCTCCCCAAGTACACAACCAGCACTCCACAAGTCTATAGCAGCTCCATAATGGATGGAACCGAGCAAAAGCTCGGGAGGCCGATACCATAACGTAACGACGTGACTCGTTAAAGGATTTTTCTGCTGATTATCCAAACAAGTAGCCAAGCCAAAATCAGCAATCTTCAAGATGCCATTGTTGTCAATCAAGAGATTCGAGCCTTTGATATCGCGATGCAATACACCGTTACTATGACAATAATCAAGGCCGTTGAGTAGCTGCCGCATATAACATTTTATCTGGAAGATGAGAGAGATCAAATTGTTAGGATCAAAAGAGATAGACCTCAAGAGTGATGGTTGGTACATGGAAGTGACGATGGACACATGGGAGTGACGATCGGCAAAAAAGTGACAAAAGACACAGTTGAATGTCGATCGTCACACCAATATGATCGACAAGAGGATGTTCGGTACCAGAATCCACCCTTTAGAGCGGAAGCTTTTCGGTGACGGTCGATCACCAGAAAAGGTACACTAAATGGGGTCGACAAAAGAGTAATCCACCCTAAAACCTTTGCGGGAGATGCAAAGGTTTTTTGTAGAACTTCCTATTTTGTTGCTTTGTTTAAGTTGCACAAGAACTCTATAGTGCATGTGGCTATAAACTGGTGGTTATTTCGTTGATAGTAGATTGACCACTAGTGGTTCAAGTAAAATTTTCTCGGGTTCCAAGAAAAATTTTGTGTGTCATTCTTATTTGCGCATCTAATTTTGAGAAGTTTAATCGGTAAAAGAATCATAAAAGTCCATTTTAAGCGAACACAAACAAGAGCATGAAATGAAAACTAGGATAAAATTGTACCTGTGGCTCGGTAAACTTGACTCCGGGAAGTGATGATATTCCAGTGAGATCATGCTCCATATATTCAAATACAAGGTATAAACTAGAAGATTTTCTCGAAATAATCACCCCTTCAAGCTTAATAACATTAGGGTGATTGAGCCTTCGCAGTATCACAATCTCCCTTGACATAAACTTCACACTTTCACAATCTGTAATATTAAAACGCACTTCTTTCAGAGCAACAAGTTTTTTGTGAATAAGATCACGGCCCTTGTAGACATTACTGTATGTTCCTTCACCAATCTACAATAATATATAAACATTAACAAGTATAAGAAACGTATGAATGATTAAAACATTGGCTAAACAGACGATCGTTCATCCCGTCCACACAAAGTACGCCAGAATTCGACGAAGCAAGCAAAAGATTTTGGCAAATTTGATCTCATAATTTATAATGACATATTTAGTCCCTAAACTTAATTTAAGGTTTAGGTAAATTTGGTCTCCAAGTTTGCAATATTTGGTAAATCAAATTCCCAAAGTGGCAAAATCGGTCCCCGAAATTTGATTTTGGCTGAGGATTTCAATTGTCAAAATTGAAAACTTTTGGAGACCAATCATGTCATACCGACTAAACTTTGAGGGTTGATTTTGCCAAAAGTAACAAAGTATGTGGACTGGTTTTGCCATTGTGATACTTTAGGGATCAAAATTGCCAAAATCATCATGGGGACTAAATTTACGTGTTGCCCAATCTTATTAAACAAAGATGAGGCTAAATCCAGAATTGTTGTATTCACAATGCAACATTCTAGACAAGTTACTTGTTGTATAGGCTAGGAATCTAAAATAAGCTGTGCAAAGAACAAGTTAAACTTGAGTACCTTATCAAGTTTCTCAAATGTTTCAGATTTTCTTGGAATCCAACCTGCAACAGCTTCACCAGACACCTTAACTAGCCAGGAAGGCCAACCAGCAGCAACCGATTCTCCTTCTACAGCTCCAGGGATGTTTTCGATGACCGGAAAATTGCTCCCAAATTCAGTCATTTTCTTATCAACATCATTTCCCATTTTATCCATCAACTCCAATTCTTTCTCCAATTTTACACTCTGTAAAGGGATACTCTTTTTAGAAGAAACATCACGAGCTAACTGTAACTCACATGCCTTCCTGCTCAATTCCCTCAGTTCAGGGCTCCCATTATCCTCAACTGCTGAAAATGGCTTCCCAAACACACAACCCATAGTTTTTCAACAATTCCTAATGAAATTTCCACGCTATAAATCTCATTGAAATCCTCAGAACCCCATATAAGAAACAACTCAATCTGCAGTTCAATAATTTAACAAGCCCTCAAAAGGAAAGCAAAAGCCCTTAACATCTTCATCTGATAATCCAAATCTCACAAAGATAAATACAGAGAAACGAAGAAACATTCCTGATATGGGAAATAAATATAAATAAAAGCTTTTAATAAATCAATCATTATCGAAAAACAGCCAACAGGCAGAGAAATTTCTCACCAATTTATGACTAAAGAGTTGTTAAATTCAACTGTCCACATTGTGACTGGTATTTAGCGTTGGCTGGTGAGTGATGCTGATAAATCACCGTCCTGAATTTGAAAATATTTACATTTCATGGCGGCGATTGCCATTAATGACGAGATCTGACTCACAGTCAAAATTCCAAGTCAACTAAGTTGGGCTTCGGAGAAGCTGTAGTCTCATTTATACTCAGATTGTAATCAACATATCTATCATATTTGAATTCCATAAAAATCCAGAAGATACTTTAATGGAAACTACTATTTGCACAGACGATCTCATTTTCTCATTAGGATCAAGTCCCTTCGAACAATTACCACAGTCAGTACTGATCTCTTCATGGTCATTCTTCCCGAGGTACACAAATCGAAGCACCGCCTCTTCAGCCATTGAAGATCCACCGGCGGGATTTATTTATCGGATTTGAAGTATGAATGCGAAAAGAAGTAAAACTTTGGAACAAGAAAAAACGGGGTTTTCGATCGGGTCAGTTTTTTAGATAGCATTCTAACTTATTACAACGTAAAAAATAGCATTAATTTTCGATTGATTTTGTTTTTGTCATGAATTAATTTTGTTTTATAAACATAGCATTGATTTGCAGTCTGTTTCGTAGCTCGATTTCTATAATTATAGAAATCGAGCTAACATTTTTTTATATCGCTAAACCCTAAAAATAACAATTAAAAATAAAAAAATTGTAGTTCGGTTTCTATAATTATAGAAACCAGCTACGAAATCTGCAAATCAGTGCTATATTTCTAAAACAAAATTAATTTATGACAAAAAAAAAATCAATCGAAAATTAATGCTATTTTTTAACAATATAACAAAATATCATGTTATGTAAAACAAAAAACTCATTTTTCTAGTGAATCAATCCAAATCCTAAGAGGATTTTTTCCCATAATAATATACTTACAAAAACATTTTCTCTAAGTAACCCTTTATTGTTATTTTACCTAAATTAACTCATTTTACCTTCATTTCCATGTTACAAAAAGATCATATATATTCAATATTTCAAAACACGATACCGAATACTGTCGATATGACAGACTAACTCATGACATCGGTACACTAGATATGTATCGAGTATATCGGATATATATTGAATACGCACCGAAATGATAAATTAATTTTTTAATTTAATTTATTTGATTCGCACTGAATACGCACAGAAAATGTACAAATTTGTAATTATTTTTTAATTTATATTGTTCGTAATTAAAAAAAAATAAGATCCAAAAATCCTAAAAGTTTCGAATTTTTTTTATTTCCTAAATCTAACAAGTTAGTTTCGACCCGAAACTCGAATAATTATTATTTTTTATTTTTTCTAGGTAAACCCCGAAAAACCCAGGTTCTGACCTGGAAACCCGATACCGATCGAAATACCTATACCACCTAATTTTCATCCTAAAATTCGGTATCACACCTCGGACGATATCCAACAAAATATTGATATCACTCGAATTCTGATTTACCGATGATATAAAAATATTACTCGTGAGTCATCATAATTCATCTTGCTCAAGCAATGTTTTCATACATGTTCGGTATACCGTTTCAGTCCGGATCAGTAAGATCGATATAACGCCCGACATACCAGTCGATACACAATTTTATTGTTTTAAAAAAAAATAATTATTTTTTTTTCTGTGTTGATCTCGAAAATCCGAATTCTAGCCCGAAAATCTAATATCGGACGGTACAAATCGAAATACTATGTTTTCATTTATGAAAACATTGTCCTCAATTAAACATGTAACCTACACCCTATTGGATATTTAATAAATGAGTTTGTTAGTTTGTGAAAATGTTTGCGTAAGTAGATTATTCAGACAAGAATACAAGCAAACAAGTTGGTGGTGAAAATGAACCTTTTTAAATTGCTGGGCTTGGTCTCAATAAAATATGGGCCTAGACTAGTCTGGCCTCTGACGACAACCCACTGGCCATATGAAACAGGCCCATTATATTAACCCTGACACAGTGGGCCTCCAACCCATATAAAACAACTTAATTGGTATATTACTACATTTATTGTAATAAACACAAAAATTATCTCAATTTGGTAATTTTAATTATTAAAGTTTATTATTGTGGTTTTCAAAATATTATATTGGAAATAGTTGGTTTGTTTGTTATATCATTAATAAAGTGCGGTGAAATGTGGTGAATTAAACTATCATGAGTTGAACATAATTTAACATTTAAAAATCATGTTAAAATGATAGTTGATATTCAAAATTATGGTAAAAATGTAGAAATTTAAGGGTAAACACAACGTTATTTTACATTTGTTTGGAAAAATCACGTTTTTAAAAAGTGTGGTGAACATAGTTTATCTTACCGCTTTGACCCAATATTCTAACTTTATTTATTGATGGAGACACAAAATTGGGCTTTTTCGTCCAAATATTACTACTTTTTGGCCCATTTATTCGTTTAGGGCAGTCCATGTTTTCATAATGTGGTCGTGTTTTGAAGCTCCGGCCGCTTTCAAGGACCGTGGCCGTGTCCTGAGCCCAACCGCGATTGAGGAAATGTCTAATTTTTTTTTTCAAATTTTGTAAATAACAATGATCGAACACATGATCTACTACATTCTAGAAAGTAATGAATATCAACTAAACCATTAAAATCATTTGTTACAAATCAATATATTATATGTGATAATAGTATATTTACTATCATTATTTTTATTATTTATATAAAAATATAAATTATTAGTTGGGATTATTTTTAAAAATATTATTTTGATAATAATAAATATAATTATACATATTTAATATTATTTAATACGATTTAAATATAAAATATAAAAATTTATTATTTGAATTGTCTTTTACTATTTTATGTTTATAATAAATATATAAATAAAATTTCAATTTTATCTTTTAAAAAAAGAAATTTGATTACGTGTAGAATATTATATTTTTGTATAATTATTTTAAGTTACGTCAAAGATGAAATAATTGTGCCGAAAAAATCTTATATAAATAATCCCAAATAATAATTTACATTTTTATATAAATAATAAAAATAATGATCATAAAAATATCGTTATTATACAAAGTTCGAAAACTGAAATTGCATTATCAAAATGCTTATGTACCAATTTTACCAAAATTATTAAAGTTTGAAAAATAGATATATAATTTTCTCTGCATTGGAATATAGTACTAAAATGATCAAATTATATAATGATTATTTTATTTTTATTTTAATTAATATATTTAGCAAGAAGTTATTTTTATAAAAATAAAATAAAAATGTACAACAAATAACAAACTCATTTAGATTTTAGGGTATAAGAACACAAATCCTTTTGTATTAATATATTTGTAGTGTATTTATGAACACAACTTTGTCAAGTGACGAAGTTGCGAGGGAAGAACACCTTGTAATCTCGCCAATCGACATGAATGATCTACGAATATTTGATACGTCGATCGTCTTTTCCATGGTATGATCCCGAAATCGTCGTTATATTCCTCCATTCCTTCGACAAGAAATTGCCAAACTAACGATCCACCACCGGATTTTCCACGTAAAGCCGAAGTGTAAATAACATCAAGAATGAGTTTGTATAGTCTTTCTCTTTGTAAGTGACTAAACTCTTTGTCCAAATTTGAGAGTCCAAATTCGGTGAAAAAAATCGGCTTTTTAAGCTCTCTATCTCCATCTTCAATGTGGGAAAACATCCATTTGAACACAAATTTTAGTTTCTCTTCAAAATCTTGATCTCGAGACCTTTTAACAACAACGGAAACAAATCCGTAAACTAAATAACTTCATATTGTAATAAACTCATTCGAACTCACCAATGATCGGGGTATATATGTACCGAAGCAAAGTCGATTTTCGATATCTTCGAGTTACGAATGAAATCCGTTCCAAAGTCTGTGGCCCAAAGCTTCGGATTAACTACGAATCGTTTCGAACTAGTATGTCCATAGAAACCTTCAAGTCCAATTGTTAATAGATGCTTTCGATCGATAAGTTTTACGAAAGTCGACATTTCTTCGATCCATTCCTACAAACAACACAAATAAGTGAACGTTGGAAGAGTGTCGGTGTAACCGAGTCCATAAGAGAAGTGAATCATATTGCAAATGTTAGGTCAAACCGATTACTTATAATATCACTTCCTTCATAAACTATAATATTTGTATTTTCAAAATCAATGTGAGATAATATTTCAAAAAGAATTACCTGCAATGTGTCACCAGATTTATCAGTCATACATCGTGGTTCATTGATCAACTCCCAAGCTAAAATATTCGGGTCATTTCGGTATTCGATTCCGGTAACCGAATTCTTCCTTGTAAGAACAGCCTACCAAATAACATTAGCATTACAAGCTTTAAAGTGAATCTTCCTACAAATGCTTCACTAAAACAACATATTCACATACTGCTAAAATGGTAATTGATGATATGAATCGAAATGGTGGTAGAGAAGGAAGTAACCTTAACGTAATTCTTGAAATAACGACGAATGGAAGCGTCGTAAAAGAAAGAATCATTTGAAGAACTTAAAGCAATTCCTTCTTCCCAAGCCCAATTCACATACTGTGTTTTTCCACCATATGCTTGCAAGTTATTAACCAAGCATAGAACAAGCCTGATTCCGTATCGTCCCGATTCAGATACGATGTAATCCAATGCCTGTAATGCAACCATTTGATCATATTCTTGAAATTCAGGATTCAATGAACTATGTTTGTACAGTCAAATCCATAACAGAATTAAATGACATTTAAAACTTGGTTTGTACAGTCAAACAAATTACTTATGATATCACATATATGACAATATTTCAATACTCCCTCAAGTTGAACTAGGTTCGGTTCACATTTACTTCAATATGCGCTCGTTAATGCTCGAATTATAGATCAATATATTTTTATCGCCTAAATCCGATGTATTTTTATACCATTTTTTGTTTAAACTGGTGTGAATCAACCCGAACCCACACTAGAGCTCCAATTTTTTTTATTTTTTTAACGGAAAACTATATTTTATTGAAAAAGAATAATAAAGAGTTACTCTCTATATCCAAGCTTACAAAAGCTACACTGAATAGTTCATGATCGGTCAAGAAAGTGTTAGTATAACCCTATACATAAGAAAAATGAATTACATTGACAAAATTATTGTTAAATTTCTAGAGCCAAATGAATTTCATGTGCGAAATGTGCACGGATATGACATATAAGGGTATGAAATAACATCGTAAAAACTTAAACAAGTCATTTAATATGATCCATATTTCATCTTATAAAGTATAAACAATCCAAACAACATCCATTTTCGGTATGGATAATTGTTCATTATTCTCCATACAAATCAGGAAATCATACCGATCGTGATTAGTACGAGTGGTTTTTTTGATATATCAATAATATATCGAAATAACAATGTGCCGGTCACAAAGAATATTTATCAATATGATCTACATACAAGTAAGGAAGGTGAGAAATATAAAGATATAGAAAGGGGAAAGGTTCTTACTCTGAATACTTTTTCATTGAATCGACCTGGAGAAATTTGTAAAGCGTTGTAACCGCCATCGTTGAAAGCCCAAGTTCTGCAAACTGTAAGACCCATTTTTGAACCAGTTTGAAGCATCGCTCTAACTCTATGTCTATTGTATTCATCTACAGCGTGATCCATCATCCAGTAAGAATTCCACCCATTAAAATAGAAAGGCTTACCGTCAACATAAAACTGAGTTCCATTTCTCTCTACAAAACTTAGCTTCGATTCTCCATTGTTATTCCTCCATTCTTCTCCCAAATAAACGTATAAGAAAACAACACATGAAATTAAACCCACGATTGGATAAAACCACCCTTTTCCACTTCGCATTTTCGCGAATTTATGATATGAGAAGGGGAACTCTGAATTCTGATTCTTCACTGCAAAACAGGACGATTCTAATAACAATTAATAAGGCTTTCTCCTTTACACTTCAGCTTCAATAATAAGGAGATTCCGCTACTCTGGGGCCTGGGCGGGCTATTGATTTCTCATCAAGACTAACTTGTTATAAAATTGCATCTTCTTCCAATTATTGCAGAATCTATAACAACTTGGGTTTTTATAATCATGATGAAATAGGTAAAAAGAACTCAAATTTCTTTTTACCCTAATTTCATGTAAAGAATCTAGCGGCTAAAACACTCATTTTCATGGGTTTTTTTGCTTCTTCATGTGATGGGTATTCTCTTTTTTCACAGTTTTTGAGGATAATCGACTCTCAACTCAACTCCCATGTGCCAGATTTTCAACAAACTTTGGATCTTGCAAATTAAAAAGAAAAGGTTTTGGGAGGTTGAGGTTTGGTGGGTTGTCATTAGAAGTTGATTTATCTTGTCTTTCTTCTTTAGACCACTACTTGCAGAGGATAAGAGTAGGTAATTAGCAAATCTCTTATACCTTATACTGTCATAAGACAACTAAGCAACGACGAAGACAATGTCTTAATATAAAAATATAAGCTTGATTATTTGAGGTTGATACGTCGATGTCTGGTATCGGTAAGGAACAAAAGAGGAGGTGTGAGTGGGGTTGATGATGGATCATCGTCAACTAACGGCGTTTGTTATGATAGCTGTCGTGATTTATTACTGGGGTAGTTTGCCAACTAAAAATGACGGCGGTAACAGCACCGGAAACTTCGTCACAATCGGAAAACTTGTTGAAAACAAGAGAGGAGAAGGAAGTTTTGTTAAAAATTATAAAGCCCAAATATTGAGGCCCAACTACAACAAAATCCGGCCCGTTGGATCATAAACCAATATCCTATTTTAAATTATTGTTCGTGATAATTAAATTGGTGGTCTCCAGGGGTTAAACTTTAAAATAATATAAATGTTGTTTTCTAAACTTTGTAAATTGTATATAAAAATATTTTATTTGATTTAGAAAAAAAATTAAATATGAATATTTTATAATTTGATTTATTTTAATATTCCGGTACATATCCGGATTATCCGATATACCCGATACATATCCGACATACCGATCCAATGAATTTGTCCGATATATCGGTAGGTACTGATTTTTAAAACATTTTATAAAACACATAAATTTGATATAATGTTTGTTATTGAGTCATTGACTCCTCAAATTTAAAATGATAACTTCATGTATCATCCTTTAAGTTTAATAATTACACAATTAACCTCCTAAAATCATAAAACAGTTTATATTTGATTATATCGTAAATTTTAAAAGAATAAAATTTAATGATTATATGGCATTGACAAACGATTTGCAAAATTCAGGTGTTTAGGGTTTAGTATGAAATCCAAAATTCCAAAATATCATTATGGATGTGAAATCCTCAAATCACGTGTTTCGTATGCAACTATTGAATATTAAGGAAATAGTATTACATTATTTCAAATACCTTGTAAATATCTCATAATTAAATACTCCGCTCAAATTTACGGTTACATTGGGTTTGTTTGGTATCCCGATAAGAATAACGGTGTAGTGAGATGAGATCGTCAGATCGTGATTTTATTAAGGTGCACAAAACAAAAGGATAATTGCGATGCTATTATCGTTACAAAATCACGATTTGATGATCACTGCTAAAACCAATTATATCTACATCGTGATTTTTGGAAATTACTTTATTACCCTTCATTTTACAATTATATATAATTTATTTGTTTTCATTATTAAACATAAAATGACATATTAGTCTTTTACCTAAATCATGATCATGATATCAAAATTTTACCAAACATATTTAAAAAATCATGATCACCAAATCTCCCACACCGCAATTTAAATAAGTTATACCAAAAAAACTCATTAAATGCTAATGACGCATTGGTGCTGCATGCTTGAAAAGCCACAATTAAATGTACAAATCGGTTAATTTGGTAATTTAATAGTTAATAGGGTAGAAAAATTGATATATTTTTAGTCGTGCCGAGAAACGCGGGATGAGACGTGGCAATACTCAATAGTATTTCATTTACTTTTATAGTTTAATTATTTAGTTATTGTATTATTATTTTATTTTTGTATTATTTTATTATTGAGTTATTTAATTATTATTGTATTATTTTTTTTATATTATTGTCTACCTATTTCTGTTATTAATAATTATTTAATATTTTATTTATTACTTTATTATAATATTCTTTAATCATTTATGTTTCCCTTATATTTATTTGTTTTGTGTTAGATGTGCGTCCAGTGTAGGGGTGTAAACTAATTGAATCGAGTTGAACTGTAGTGTTTTTTAAGAATTGAGTTCGACTCGAAATATAAAAGATTTGGTTCGAGGTTCGGTTTGGGTTCGGTTCGAGTTCGAACGAATTAAAATAATATATAATTTAATATAAATTAAATATTATGACATATATTATATTATTAAAATATATAAATATACTATATTCTTGGCTCGCGAACGGGCTTTGTTCACTAAGAATTCGAACTCGAACCTTGACCAGCTCGGTTCGAGGGGTTTGCAAATCAGTTCGGTTCGTTTCAGATCCGGCCTAGAATACGATTAATCCTACATGGGCTACATTCTTATATTGCCAAAACCATGATATTATAAATGGGAAACAATGTTCTTTAATTCAGATTGAGCATATGAAGTATTACTTGATTCAACTCGAAATTTGAACGATGGAGTTACAAGTGATTTTATGCTCTATTCTAAAAAATAGAGTATTGAATTATGTAAACATTCAGAGTAATTTTGTCATCTAATATATTATTAAAATTTTAAATTATGTTTATATATTTGATTTGTAATTTTAAAATGAAGAAATAGATAAAACTTCAAAATTCAATATGAAAGTTTTTTTGCAATTAAATCAACTCTAAGAAAAGTGGACAATAATTATGGCATTTTTGCCCAATTAATATTACTTTTTCGTCTATTTATTCTTTTAGTGTTATCCGCGTTTTGAGAATGCGGTTGCGTTCTAAGCTCAGGGCCACGTTTGACATAGCCCATGGTTGCGTTCTTGGAATTTTTATTTTTTTTCAAATGTTGTAATTAACAATGATGGAACAAATTTTAAAAGATAATCTCAAAAATAATTATTTATATTTTTATATAAATAATAAAAATAATGATCGTGAAAATAATGTTATCATATATAATATATTGATTTGTAACAAATAATTCTAATGATCGAATTGATATTTATTAATATCTATAAAGTAATAGATAATGTGTTCTATCTTTGTTAATCACGAAATTTGAAAAAAAATTAAAAATTTCCCAGAACATGGCAACGGGTGCAGGATGCGGTCACGAGCTATGTCAAACGCAGCTCTGGGCTAAGAATGCGATTGCATTCACAACACAAATTTACTTTTGTTTTGTATGCGTTAAAAAATCACGATATACTACCTACTTTTAATAGATAATGGGAGCCAAACACACCTAATATAAAATATACAATGATAATAAACTAGCAGTTAGACCTTGATGAAGCACGTTAACGAACCCAAACGTCATCAAAACGAAACGTGGATGCTCCAGTTTCGTCGGAGCAGGTTAATGATAACCTAAATTATTGAAGAAGGAAACTTGCTCTTTTAAGTTATAACTTACGACACGTCTATTCCGACACGGAGACTCGGGAATACGAGATGCAACGCATAGATACATTGTAAGTTTGTCAGTGATCGGAGTGTCCCCGTGTCTGAATATGAAAATTACAGTCATTCATTCACACTTGTAATCACATAAAGAAACATGTTCCTTTTTTGTTTATAATAAGAAACCCTTACCGGAAACTGACACCTGGCGTTCTGTATTATTATTACAGGACAGTTGATGACGGCGATGTGTATAAACAGTTAACGAAACTTGGTTCATAATCAGCCGCGTTGCCTTACAAGATTGACGTTGTAACGGGGGGCGGCGCCAATCGCTTTGACTTGAACGTTATTTCATGACACGTAATAATTTCATTTCTCTATAAATATGAAATCACATTTTCATGCTGTTTTATTATTACATAGATTTGTCTGAATTTTCTTTACTAGATATAAACTTTTGAGAATGGGTAGATCGCCTTGTTGTGATAAAAATGGACTCAAGAAAGGACCGTGGACCGAGGAGGAAGACGAGAAGTTGATTCGATATATTCGGGATCATGGTCCTCGGAATTGGAGAACTCTTCCTAAGAATGCTCGTAAGTTCGGGTTTATACATTACAATTTATTTATCGCTTTCGAGTTAATAAACGATGTCATATCGATGGAACAAACCCGTAATTTTGTTTTTGTCTTAGAGCTTCAACGATGCGGGAAGAGTTGTCGTCTTCGTTGGACAAATTACCTACGACCGGATATAAAACGGGGGAGGTTTACTTTTGAGGAAGAAGAGACTATAATTCAACTTCATAGAGTACTTGGAAACAAGTAGGAAGATGAATAAAATGATCAATTTTTTGTTCTTAATTTTATATTTGATCCCTTTTGTGATTAGGTGGTCGACAATCGCATCACGATTACCGGGAAGAACTGACAATGAGATAAAGAACTATTGGAACACACACATTAGGAAAAGGTTGATGAAAATGGGAATCGATCCGGTAACACACGCTCCACGTCTCGACTTTTTTGATCTATCATCGCTTCTCGTTAAACCACAATTCGATCTATCGAACCTTCTTCACCTACAAACCCTATTGAATTCGAACCCTCAAATGATGAAACTTGCACTCAACCTTATTCAATCAAGCAATGAAAACTCTTTAGCTGAATCACATCTTCAAAGCTATGCCTCATTTGTCCAACTCCAACGTAATCACATTGAAAATATTACCGGCCAACAAACCCCAACACCTTTCGACAATTCGACGAAGTCCTTCAATGGCCTTTCCATGGATTCAACTCCCCAAATATATCAAAATACATTCGATTTTCAACATATTTCCGAATTCGAACATGGAATTCTGGAGGAATCTATGCAGCGAAACTCGGGCTTCAATAGTGGCAGTAGCAACGACAACGACAAGAAGATGAGCTTTGAATCGGTCTTTTCAACACCCTTATCTAGCCCAGACATCTGGAATCCGTCCCCTACCGTAACGAGCACCGACTTTTGTGATGGCTTGTTGGGTTTTGATTTGGATGAATTTGTGTAAGATATAGAGCTACATATTGTAATAACATGCCAAATTATGTTGTATCTCATTAAACCTTGCATATTACATTTATGATTTATTGATAAGAGTTCATGTGAAATTTTAAACTTCAATAATAAAAAAAAATTATATTCTATATTTTGACTATTTATTTTAAAGGGGAAAGTAGAAACACAATTATTTAGCTAAAAATAGTCTCGACCAAGCTGTTGGATGACGTGGATGTGACGTATAGCTTAGCTAAGACAAAAAAGTGTGATTGACACTATTAAAATAGGTAAGAGGTGGCATGATCCTAAAATCATGATTTTTAACGTATATAAAATAAAATTGAGATACATATAGTTAAAATTTATTATGACATCATAATTAATTTACTATTACATCAAACTCAATTTACAACCGTTTTATAAAAAATACTATTTTCTTGTTTTAAAATTTTAAAATATTTTAATAATTATTATTAATATATTAAATGGCTAATCACCAATTCTTAAATAATCTAATCTCTAAAAAAATAAACCTCTCATAAAAATATTTCAATTAAACGTTTCATTTTTCTAAAGCATTGATTCAAATGACCAAAAAGCTTAATGAGACACATCATCATTTTTAAAATAATAATTAATTATTTTTTATCTTCATCTGATGATAGAAATACTATAATCAAAAGCACGTGGACGGAAATCATTGGACCACCCCATTACAAAATCCATGGATATCCTATATATATGGGCCCGATAAGGCCTAATACATGAAGGCACAACAAGCGTGTTTCGGGTTTAACCCGAATCCGAAAAATAGTTGTATTTGTACTTTTGTCACACAATGAGTACAAAAAATGCAAATGCAAGCGATACGCATTCAAATTGAAAGTGAGTTTCCAGCAACATTAAAGAAGACATGACTAACTTGCTCATTAAAAATGTTGACAGCAGCAATCAAACGATATCGACTTCGATCATCTCGTCATCGACTCCATCGATATCCACAGTCTCCTCTTTGGATTTACTCTGTAACGGAAAAAAACTTGCAGTTTAATGATTAAGTTTCGATATGAATAATAAACCGATGAAACCTGCTCATAAAAATTCTCAGTAACCGGAGGTGGTGGTGGCGGAGGAAGAAAAGGCAAACTCCGGGGTTTCAATGAAGATTCAGTATCAGCTTCGGGAAATTTAGCATCAGATTCAATAGTATCATCTTTATCTTCTAATGCATGAGCAGCTAAACCAGCAGATTCAACAATATTGTACTGCAAAATTGACGATAATAAAAACGAGCTACTTCAGGATCATACTCTTCAAGTATTTAACAATTATGTTATGAGAGCAGTGAATTCGCAGCGTTCTGCGTATAAGAAAATGAAGATCACCTTGAAAATAAACATCTTTACCGCACCTTACCAGTTGAGGCATCAGGAGATGGCTGGCTTTCTCTGTTTAACTTGTTTTCGAGAACCAGGGGTTCGTTTTCGTTGTATTCATCATGATCTATCTCCGATATTCTGCTTCTTTTAAAGTGATTCGGATTTTCAAAATGCCGTGGAATGCTCTCCAGCCTATGTTTCCCAGTGTCGATCCGTTCACCAACTGAATTCCCTTAACCAAGAAAGTTTTGTAAGACAAAGAAATTGTGTATAAAACAGATAAATTTCATGGATCAACAAAGAGCCATATGGGGGAACATGTAGAGATTATAATAATGAATAGAGATCACATTGAAAATACAACAAACTAAGAACCAAGAAAAAGCCAATGAAGTGGGGTTTTCTTCTTAAGAATGCATCATTGTATCAAAAAACACAATCTTATAAAATAATTAAATGCGTTCATCCAGTTACCAATGATGCCCAAGATGATTACAAAGGCCAACATATACAGAAACTAAAGATGCAGAAGAAAAAAGCAGGCATTATAACCCTTACTTTGGTTTGAGGCATCATAATCAAGGTGAACTCTTGACCTTCTCTGCATTGCAGATAAATTTATTTAAGAATCATTCAACGGGATTACAGGACACACACTCCTTACATTATCAATGAAGGTGCTGATCTTGGGTGCATCATCGATAACTGAATCAGCAACATCTAATTCCAGCTGCTCAGCCAACTTATGAAACTGAGATTGTGACCTGGAAAGTACCATGACTGACTGTTAAGACAATCTACGTAAATAAGCAAAAGAATCACATGAAGCAGAAAATTTATCAGGCAACAGACAACCTCTTGAGTTCATCTTGTGACCTCAAGTAACGATGATGAGCTTTGATGAATTTCTTGATCTTTGTGCTCAACCTTAACAATAGAGATGAGCTAAGTGTCAATGGTCAGACAACCTTCAGCTTAATGACTCGGAAATAATGATAGATTTATGTTCCTTTCAAACAACCGTAAATTACCTACTAAAATGAAACAAGCAGAAGTGATACAGACCAATCCCACATGACTATTGCGACATATAAGCTCTCAAACTACCACAGACAGCAGAATAATCAAAACTGATGGAGAAGAAAATATTCGATGAAATACCTTTTGCTCTCCTCCTTCTCATTGGATAGTTGCACTTCAAGATCGTGAATATTCAAGGATAAAGTATCCACTTCTTTAGACCTGCCTTCCAGGTATATCTATCCAATAGCCGCATACATGAATAAATATTAGATTTCAACAGAAACAGGCAGACATACAGGGAACTAAATGGTTCACAAAAAGCAAAACAATAAATACAGAAGCTGTTAACCTCAAGTTGCCGCTTCTTTGTCTCCTCTATCTTAATTTCAGACTGCATTTCTCGAAGCTGTGACACAAAAGAGAAGAAAGCACAAGACAAAACACATCAGATACCAGGATCAGGAGGAACAGAGAAGAATTATCCAAAGTAAATGTGTCTTAGGCATCTGATTCTCACTTGGGCATCAGAAGATGCATGTCTTCTATCTTTTGCTTGATCATCACTTTCATCAGAAACCCTTCCAGATTGCTCACTGTGAGCATCTGTGTGTTTTCTCTTTCCGTGGTTTCCATCTCTGGGAAAAACTAATAGGATTAATTAAAGACAATAATGATACTCTAAATTTGTCTCGTTTTATCATGGAAAACATAAAATAGATAAGCATTTTTATAGTAATAGATATAAGCTTTCAGAACAGACGCTACCACTTAATATTCGGAACTTGAAGACTTGAAACCCCGTTGAAATGCTATACAAAGCATAAAAGGAGTACGAACAGCGGAAGTAATTGAACTCAACTAAAGGGGAACAGCAAGACTCACTTGGAACATATTTAAAAGATAGGTGGAATTTACAAACCAAGTATCACCGCTGATAAGAATGATCAAATCAAAAGCATTCTATTCCCAGCGATGGACTACCAAGTTTCCTAGACTAATCAATTTCATGAACTCACATTCTTTTTCCAGTGGAGTGAGGACTGTCACCTGCAAAATTTGGATAAAATAAGCAATACGGGAAACAAGGATAGAATTCTCATAAGGGTCACAGAATAAGGGACATGAAAATCTGACCACGAGATGAATATGCAGCTCTCGCATCTCCTCTTCCAATAGAGTTGTGAGAGGGAGAGTGTCTTCGGTCAAGCCTTTCTCTCAAGTCTCTTCCTCCTCGATAGTCCCGCCTTTCTGATAGTTTGGTTGCAGAAATTATCATAAAAATAAAAAATAGGAACAAAATACCCAAATAAACAAAAAAATGAGTCATCCAGTTAATAGCAGAAGTTAACCTTACCATCACAGGGAATAGTGCGTGAAAAATTAAGAATATTTTTATTGCCTTCCCGAAAGATCCCATTTGAGTCATAGAATTAATATCTCTTCTTAAAAAGACAGATAAATATATACCCATGAGATTTTATATATAGAAAACCCTTCAAGACTCATCGAAGAAATTCAAATAATATACATCCTCTGCCATTGTGAGATAATAATAGAAAGCAATGGTTCAAACTTCTTCCCATAACTGTAGGAACTAAGAATTGTCCCTTCACTTGCAATATAGTGTGTTGTTGGCCCTTTGTAGTATCATTTATAGGGAAATCAGATGAAGAAAATACCACCTCTCCACAAATTGCAGAAATACCAAGAAAACATGTTCTGAACCTTTTAATACACAGATGTTTCAACAATACAAGAATAAACCAAGATGCCACAATGAAAGAAGATCGAACAAAGTTTCATATTTTAAAGAGATGGAAAATTATCCAATTTAGGCATCACACTTAAGCGATCACAGCATGCTATGTAATCCAGGACATTTAATCTTCATTGTGCACATAATACATATATATTCACACCTAAGGCAAAAATAAGCCGGACGAGCAAACCTCTCTGCCGCAATTAAGAATCTTGCCACCAGAACATGAATAGTTATCAACATATGCATCTATTGATACTCATAGACTCAAGTTCAATATTTCCCGTCCGATTTTCAAGAGAAACCCCAAATTAGTAATAATTGCTCAAAAAACATTGGTTCAAATTCACAAGATGGGGTCGTAGATTCAAGGTAGCACCTCCAATTCCAATTACCCTAAATTACATCGACTATACCAAACCGAACGCCGATAATAGGGTAAACTTTAAAAAAAGGCAAGAAACACCGATCAGCAAGAAAGTAAAAAAGCGAAAAAAGTACCATCAAAGGAGCTGCGTAGATCAGCGTTGCCATGTGCAAAGTTGCAATATTGGCGAGAACAACGCCCTCTTTGGTACAACGCACATAGCTTCGTCTTGTATAATTTCCTCTCTCCCATCTTGTAGCTCTTACACTTATCCTAACGACTCCGATCCCAATTTGCCAAACCCTAATGGAAGTACGCCGCCGCAACTAATGTAGTGATAAAATAACGCAGCCCAGAACAAGGATAAAATCGTCAAACAATTTCATTTCTTACAATTAGGTGTAACAATAATATACTTTTAAACCACAATTTTCTGTATTCATGAGATCATGAAAGGGACGAACATGCTTAAAAATGTTCTGACAATGCCGTGTATTCATTCGTTAACCACTCCTTCAATCCATCTATTTTTTTCCCAGGCAAGAATCTCCATGTCCATGCAGAATAGAAACTGGGTCTTTGTATTCTAACGTATCTCTGCGCATTAGAACCAGTCTCCATTTACAACAAAGTTTAGAACTTTTGATGCGACAAATTGCTCCAGAATCGCCCAAATTTGTTTAGGCAAAGAACATAGCCTAAGTGTGGCAAGGAAACTGGAGACAGATTAAACAGTACCCAATTTGTTCTTCTGTGTTTTAATGGAAGATAATTGTTTAAATTCAATATCTGTCAGCCTGTACATAACACTATACATAGAAGCGTTAAATGTTAATCCTAGTGATGTTTCATTCCTCTGTTTCTCCACTCTCTTTGAACAAGCCCAAGCTTTCTTTGTTTCTTACTGATATCCATCTCTCTTTCTTTTCCCATTGCTTTCTTTCTGAATTCATTGAAAGCTTCTTCATCCTCTGTGCTGGAGAGTTTTGGATATCATCGTGCTTTTTCTGCTTATGAGATTGCCAAGCTTCTTCTTTGATCGAGTCCCAAATGCTGTGATCAAGAATACTAGTCGGCGATTCTGTATTAAGAGGAATTACATTGACTTTACATTGATCAAGAAACGGGTGTTGCAGGAGTTCTTTAGCCGTCCATCTTCTTCTCCGATCAACTTTTAAGCACTTGCTCAAAAAATCCCGACCTAAATCTGATAACTCAGCCGGGAAATCAGGCGCCTTACCGGAAAACGCAATCTGGTGAAGGTCTGATTCAGGCCAGGGAGATTTTCCGGTGAACATCTCAATTACTGTACATCCCAGAGCCCAAATATCAGCTGGCCACCGTTGCTCCTCTCCACGTGCAACTTCCGGAGCCATGAACATCGGCGTACCGCCTATCGCCACAGACTCCTCCATCTTCGCACACCCAAAGTCGGCAATTTTCGCGCCGTCATTTGACACCAATACATTACTCCCCTTAATATCACAATGCACAATTCCCTTAGAATGAAGATAATCTAAACCCCTTAAAATCTCCGACGCATAATACCCGATCATCGCTTCATCCATCCCTTTACCAGAGCGGTGGCGAACCACCTCCGCCAAATTTCCTCCGGCGACATACTCCATCATCAAATTAAAAACTTTCTCCCCTTTCTCAAAACTGAAACCGATTCCCCTGTACCCAACAATATATCTGCTTTTCAGAGTTGATAGAATCAAAGCCTCTCTTTGAAGATCATCACACCGATCAATCCCAGCAGATTTAACAGCTAAAATCTCACCAGTAGCCGGAAAAAAAGCTGCTGACACCTCAGCAGTGGCTCCCCAACCGATGATCCGACCTCTCTGCCACTTGTTCACCATTAAACGCTTTTGTGCTTCAGAATATTCACATGCCTCTAGGCTATATATATTGTATATGTATGTGTACGTGGATACATTGAAAACGATAAGAGTTAGGAGAATTGTTTTTGAGGTGTTGGATATTGATTGGTTGTGTATGTAATACGTGGCGACATTTCAATGGTTCACGAACCAATATCCTTATGCCATCTGGGAGGTCTGCCGGCCCAATTTCCAGGTCTATTTCAGTAAATTCAACATAGCCGACCATTATATTATATTAAAATAATTTGTAAAAAAGGATACTCATTACCTACTTTGGAACACATGTAAAAATATGGAAATACAATAATATAATTATTTTGAACATGTTGATAAAATGAAAATAAAATTAATTATACAAAAAATAAATAATTTTCCTATAAAATAACTTTAAATAATATTTTGAAAATATAATAAAAATAATAATAATTACAAATCAATATAAACTTGTGATAAAGTGGTAAAGTGATAAACTTATATTTACCACTTTATCACATGTTTATAAAGTGGAATTGGATAAAAATATCCGTAAGTTTATATATTTCATTTATATATATATATATTCTTGTTATCATTTGGATTCTAAATTTTTTAGCTTAATTTAATATCGAAATATAAATTTGTTAGTTTTTGAATTTAAACTAAAACTAAAACCTAATTTTATTTATTTATAATCAATATTGAATCTTACAAAATATTAAATTTGACTCATTTACACTCTTACATGGAAAATAAATTAGTTTAATTTATTTTAAATTAAATAATTACCTTCAGGGTTTTTAAAATATATTTATATTGTCAGCATTCTAATTTTAAATTAAATCTCATTATTCAAATACAACCTACCCGAATAAAATTAAATACTCAAGCTCCACTTTTCTTATCACAAAACAAAAATATTAATTTGCATTATTTCCAATAAAAATAATATTACTATCTTATATAAGGATATAGTATTCTTGCATTAATTAACATAATTATACGAATCATTTTTAAAAGTATATGACACACCTCATACTGGTGAACCAAAAAAACACATATATATTATACAAAAAGCTTACCTGTTTTGGGATATGACAACTCACAACCATCATGCTTCGATAGTATGCATAAAGAGAAAGGTTTACTTTAGGTTATATCTAATCTTGTCCGCGCCCCAAACTATTTCCACCATATAAATCTATCTACACATCATATTCTCTCACATCCATATTATATATTCTCTTTCCACTACTAAAATTTTTCACTCATCCACATCATTATTCATTTATCTTTAATCCACATAATCTTCTCTTTCCAAATTTCATTTTATCTTTCTATCTCTTCAATTTTATTTATTTACTATTCAATTTATCAATAAATATTACGTTTTAATTTTACTATTTTAAATTTCGATGATTAAACATTATTATTTTTTAATTCATATCGTTGTATATAATATATTTCAATGTTTCGATTATATTTATTTTCATTATTTCGTACTTATTTTTAATATTTCAATTTCGAAATGATCTAATTTTATATTATCAAAATAAAATTATAAATTTTATAATATTTATATTAATATATTTATTTATTAAAAGTTATATTTTTTAAATAGATTAAAAAATATTAAAAAATTGATGAACTGTAATTCCGTGGACAATGGACGCCAAACCTTTGTCCGCGGAACGTACATTTCCGTGGAGGTGTGGGCGCCTATGTAACCATGAGCGCCCACGTGGAGGAAAGAGGGGCGGACAAGGCCATATGAAAGATAGTTTTAGTGATACTCCATTCATACTTTCGTCATTGACATTGATATATGTTAAATCATAATTAAAACATTACATTCAATTAAAGTATGAGTATTTTCGGAACACATACGACGGGAGAACGTGAACCAACGAGATTAAGGGGAGGAAACTACATATTTAAAAAACTTGAACATACTATTATGTGATGAAATTTCCACCCTTAAAAACCTAATCATTTCATCTTCTTTTATTAATGTATGACAAATTCAATACTCCCCACTCATGTCCAACCATAAGGGTTCGACTTGAAATGAAACGAACCATCTCAGATACCATGTTGTAATTCTAGAGTCTAGCCGAAATACCGATTGGAGTGTGCACGGATATGTAGTTTCTTGGTTTTCAAACCCTCCCACGAAGCAATCCTCATTGATTACCGGAATTCCCAAGGGAGCTACCCAATTCAGGTGGATGACGGAGAGATTTCTTTTGTAAACGAGTTCAGGATCTAAACCTATGGAAGAGACAAATCAACAAAACTTAGATCGGTATATATATAGACGATTGTATATTTTTAACAGTGGAAAGATGTCATTGTTGGTTTACTGAAGAAGAAGGGTTTTAAAGCAAATGTAGAAAAGAAATAGATTCGACATATGATGTTTTCAGATTAAGATTCGTTGGTAGATTAACTTATCACATAAACAAAAAAACTTTAGGACGGTTCCTATATTTATAGAAGCCGAGCTTCGAAAAAAAATCTATTAAGTTAGACGGTAGTCAATGCTAGATTAATAAATAAAAATAATAAAAAATACTACCATTTTTTAAATTAAAATGTCTAACACTATCATGTCAATAAATTTTCATGGGTGACCCCAATTCCCAAGCTTATTTCAGTAAATTCAACTTACTAACCCTTATTTTGTATTAAAATACTTTTTAAAAAATGATATACATAACCTACTTTAGAACACTTGTACAAATAGGGAAATAAAATAGTATAATTATTTTGAACATATTCTACTATTTCATTGTTAATCATTTGGATTTTAAATTTTCTAGCTTAATTCAATATTCAATTATAATTTTTTTAGTTTTTGAATTTGAACTAAAACTAAAAACAAATTTTATTTATTTATAATCATAAAATTTGACTCACTTACCCTCTTAGGGTAAAATATATTAGTTTAATTTATTTTAAATTAAATAATTAATAGGTATTTGGTGTCATTCCTCCTTGGAGAGGTTACCATGAAAAATTTAGTGTATGACATTTTTTGTCAAATAATCATTGCATAATTATCCTATTGTCAAATAATCATTGCATAATTATACACTTACATTAATCATATTAATAAAATTACATACTGTCAATCATATAACATTTTTTAATATAACTAAGAATAATACTAATCTCTACTTATATAAGTTACATATAATTTATTTAATGTTTATCTTAATTTGTTAGTTTTGTGTTATATCTTCATAAACAACTATTTGACACCATTTATTTTCTAAAAAATGGTGTTAACATTTCATGCACTAATTTTATACTTATTTTTTAAAAAATCTATATTGTATACAATCGTTAAAAATATGGCACTAATTTAAACACACATTATCATACTAATCCAAATAAAACATATATATTATACAAAAAGCTTCCTTGTTTTCGGACGGGACAACCCACATAATCGTGCATTAGAATTATGCGTCGGGACAAGGGTTTCCTAATCTATCTTTTGGCCATACCTTTGCTATTGACATCCATTTGCGATCTATGTTAAATCATCAATCAATATATAAATTCGATAAAATTATGAGTAGTTTCAAAACATATTCGCCTACAATCACAACCATCTCGCATGAACCAAAACTCAGGTCTTTTCTGAGTATAGCTTCAACAATTTTGATCCACACAAAGGGATACTAATTCTAGATATCTTAATATATTTGATCTCTATATGAAAGTAAATAATATAATACATTTGTTAATGTATTTATTAGGGAAAATACATTTTTAATATATTTGATCTCTATATGAAAGTAAATAATTTATTAGCAATAATACTCTTACATTGTGTCGCTATGTAAGTACCATACGATTGGGATCAAATACAAAATGACAAAAGTGTAAGGATCATTGTGCAAATTTGTAAATGATAGATAAGATTTCCTTTAACTTCAACCAATAAAATTTAGTTTATTTGACATTTTTTGTCAAATAATCTTTGCATAATTAACATTTTTTGTCCCCTATACATTTACATTAATTATATTAATAAATATATAATGACTATTTTATAAATTATCTTAATAAAACTGAGTAATCTTACACTATTTACATGAGTTGCATATAGTATATTTTTATGCTTATATCATAATTTGTTATTTGTGTTATATCTTATTAAATATCATTGACACTATTTATATTTTAAAATATGGTGTTAACATTTATTGTTATATGTTTTTTAATTTTATTTAATATTTTTATGGATGAATAATGTCATAACTTTTTTGTTACTTATTTTTGAAATAATTTAATTCAACAACAAAGATTATTGCTATTATTTTTCAATTTTGAAATTTAGATAAAAAATCTTAATTTATATAAAACATGACTAAAAAATGACACTAGCAAGTCGTTACACCTCAAAGCCTCGTACTTATACTTTAAATTTGTTTAAAAAAAATTAATAAAAATCACTCATCTCCTTTCCTTGAGTAACTTGATTTAGTGTAATGAATAAGTGGATTTAAACCATAAGTCTCAAAGGGGTTTGAAGGTTGAAATTTTGTGGAAAATTACACACAAATACATGTTTTTATATCGGTCGGTATATCAAATACCAAACACTACTGGTATTGTGTTTTAGTGTTGGATTTTATGTTTTTTTCGGGTCAAATCCTAACATTTGATATGATATTTCATAAAATGGATAATATTCGAAGAGTGCATAACTGCATGGAAAGCTCACACTTATCCGTCAAATGTCCAAACCATTACAAAATTAAAACACTAAAACAAATCTCCTATTTAATGTAACTAACATTTGATGAGAACAAAGTATTGCACTAATTTCTAAGCAGAGTGCCCGTAAATTGACCGGCATATCATTCAAATCTCCTCAAATTTCCACGGAGAGTATGCCCATTTATTTCGTTTTGAGAATATTAATAATACGTATTTATTTAAAATTAACTAGATTTTCTCATTATTTTAAATTTTCAATATACCGGAAATTTAGGACGTATCGAATTCAGTCGGTATTTTGGTAAAATACCGGCCGGTACGGGTTTTTCGGGTCGGGTCGAGTTTTTGTGGGTTAGATCGAATTTTATATTAAAAAAATAAAATATGAATATTTTATAATTTAATTTATTTTAATATTCTGGTACATATCCTGTATACCCGAAACGTATATGGTATACCGATCCAATGAACTTGTCCGGTATACCGGCCGGTACTTGTATTTAAAACATTGGATTTTCTATCTCTAATTTTGAATTTTCTACTTGTTTTGTGATGGGGTTTGGCTAATTTAAAAATAAAACATTATACATTTTTTACCTCCTACACTAACATAACATTTATTAGCTTGAGTTACATATTATTAATGTATCGCTTTAGGAGTAATATACACAAATGATTCATAATTTTTTAACAATATTTGATACATATTATCTCTCACTAATTGTAAGATATATAATCAAAACAATTTAAGATGAGCATATTGATATATGTTAAAGGATTATTGCATTACTTATTATTTGTAGTAATAAAAATATAATTATATGTGAATATTGTGTCATTTGTCATATCAATTATAAATTGTAATCCATTAATCTAATTACAAGAATTAAATTGTAAATATATATATAAATAATTATATTTAATTTATTAGAATAAGAATAATTAATCATTTATCAACTCATACATTTGTTTTAACAACTACAACAAAATCATGATTTTTTAACAATAAACATACTACAATTATACTTTCACTTTGTATGCTAAAAAATAACAATTCGAGGAACATACCACGCTATATTGCTTAATTGATTTGAGTATCTTTTTACCTTCGATTCACTTAGTTTCTTCAGAGAAAATGACGTCTTTGGTACTCGTAGTTTGATCATTTTGGCAAATTTAGTCCTCCAATTTTATTTTGGAATTTTCAGTCCCCGAATTTTGGATATTTGGCAAAATTGATCCTCCTATTTTGGAATATTTGGCAAAATCAGTTTTCAAATTTCATATTTAATTATCCAAATGAAATCGAACAAAATCGGTCCATGTAGTTTGATCGTAGTGGCAAAATTAGTCTCTATATTATATAAAAATGAAAAATTACAAACTTTAGGGACTAAATTTGTCATTTACATAAAATTTGGAGTACCTAATTTGCCCAATGTGGTAAAATAAAATGACTAATTTTGCCACAAATAAAGTTAAGGAACTTAATCTGCTACAATTGTCAAAATAGGAGGACCAAAATTACCAAAATATGAAACTACGAGGACCAAATTTGCGCGTCACCCGTTTCTTCAACATGATCCCAAGCCTAACCCCATATTACAACGAATTAATCAGCAAGTAAGCAATCGAATAAGTAAGTAAGTTGCATCATAAATGAATTTTTTTCTATTATTTGAAAGATTCAAACTTACTCATCATCCAATTCATTTACATTCTAATATCCACATTTATATCACACTAAGGTGAATCAACAAAATCACTCAACCAACTTTCGGACAAGCAATCAGTGCACACGAAATTATTCAAATTTCTCGTCTCTTCAATGGTCATACCCATACAAAAAGGATGAAACCTTCAAACACAACCAACCCCATAAAAAATAAGTATTTTATTCAAATTATAGAGTCTGACAAAAATACAATGGAATTAAGGGGACAAAACCACATATTTAAATTAACTTGATCAAATCATTATGTGATGATATCAGACACCCTTATAAACATAATCGATCGAACTTCTCTAATCGACAAATTCAACAAATGGTATGCAATGTAATGTTCCACAAAAAAACATGAAATACACTCAAGAAAAGCACATTTCCAAAGATTCATCCCATTTCAAAGGCATTCCCAAATGAAAACTACATTTAGACTAGATCATATAAATTCCATCTATTCGATCGTTAAAAATACAGCATCATTNACTATTTTAAATTATCTTAATAAAACTGAGTAATCTTACACTATTTACATGAGTTGCATATAGTATATTTTTATGCTTATATCATAATTTTTTATTTGTGTTATATCTTATTAAATATCATTGACACTATTTATATTTTAAAATATGGTGTTAACATTTATTGTTATATGTTTTTTTAATTTTTTTTAATATTTTTATGGATGAATAATGTCATAACTTTTTTGTTACTTATTTTTGAAATAATTTAATTCAACAACAAAGATTATTGCTATTATTTTTCAATTTTGAAATTTAGATAAAAAATCTTAATTTATATAAAACATGACTAAAAAATGACACTAGCAAGTCGCACGTTACACCTCAAAGCATCGTACTTATACTTTAAATTTGTTTAAAAAAATTTAATACAAATCACTCATCTCCTTTCCTTGAATAACTTGATTTAGTGTAATGAATAAGTGGATTTAAACCATAAGTCTCAAAGGGGTTTGAAGGTTGAAATTTTGTGGAAAATTACACACAAATACATGCTTTTATATCGGTCGGTATATCAAATACCAAACACTACTGGTATTGTGTTTTAGTGTTGGATTTTATGTTTTTTTCGGGTCAAACTCTAACATTTGATATGATATTTCATAAAATGGATAATATTCGAAGAGTGCATAACTGCATGGAAAGCTCACACTTATACGTCAAATGTCCAAACCAGTACAAAATTAAAACACTAAAACAAATCTCCTATTTAATGTAACTAACCTTTGATGAGAACAAAGTGTTGTACTAATTTCTAAGCAGAGTGCCCCTAAATTGACAGGCATATCATTCAAATCTCCTCAAATTTCCACGGAGAGTATGCCCATTTATTTCGTTTTGAGAATATTAATAATATGTATTTATTTAAAATTAACTAGATTTTCTCATTATTTTAAACTTTCAATATACCGGCCCGGTATACCGGAAATTTAGGACGTATCGGCTTCAGCCGCTATTTTGGTAAAATATCGGCCGGTACATGTTTTTCGGGTCGGGTCGAGTTTTTGTGAGTTGGATCGGATTTTATATTAAAAAAAAATAAAATATGAATATTTTATAATTTAATTTATTTTAATATTTCGGTACATATCCTGTATACCCCGAAACGTATCTGGTATACCGATTCAATGAATTTGTCCGGTATACCGGCGGGTATTTGTATTTAAAACATTGGATTTTCTATCTATAATTTTGATTTTTTACTTGTTTTGTGAAGGGGTTTGGCTAATTTAAAAATAAAACATTATACATTTTTTACCTCCTACACTAACATAACATTTATTAGTTTGAGTTACATATTATTAATTTATCGCTTTAGGAGTAATATACACAAATGATTCATAATTTTTTAACAATATTTGATACATATTATCTCTCACTAATTGTAAGATATATAATCAAAACAATTTAAGATGAGCATATTGATATATGTTAAAGGATTATTGCATTACTTATTATTTGTAGTAATAAAAATATAATTATATGTCAATATTGTGTCATTTGTCCTATCAATTATAAATTGTAATCCATTAATCTAATTACAAGAATTAAATTGTAAATATATAATTATATTTAATTTATTAGAATAAGAATAATTAATCATTTATCAAGTTATACATTTGATATTAATAATTACAACAAAATCATGATTTTTTAATGATAAACATATTACAATTATGCTTTACTTCGTGTACTAAAAAAATAACAATTCGAGGAACATACCATGCTACATCGCTTAATTGATTTGAGTATCTTTTTACCTTCGATTCACTTAGTTTCTTCAACATGATCCCAAGCCTAACCCCATATTACAACGAACTAATCAACAAGTAAGCAATCGAATAAGTAAGTAAGTTGCATCCTAAATGAATTTTTTTCTATTATTTGAAAGATTCAAACTTACTCATCATCCAATGCATTTACATTCTAATATCCACATTTATATCACACTAGGGTGAATCAACAAAATCACTCAACCAACTTTCGGACGAGCAATCAGTGCACACGAAATTATTCAAATTTCTCGTCTCTTCAATGGTCATACCCATACAAAAAGGATGAAACCTTCAAACACAACCAACCCCATAAAAAATAAGTATTTTATTCAAATTATAGAGTCTGACAAAAATACAATGGAATTAAGGGGACGAAACCACACATTTAAATTAACTTGATCAAATCATTATGTGATGATATCAGACACCCTTATAAACATAATCGATCGAACTTCTCTAATCGACAAATTCAACAAATGGTATGCAATGTAATGTTCCACAAAAAAACATGAAATACACTCAAGAAAAGCTGATTTCCAAAGATTCATCCCATTTCAAAGGCATTCCCAAATGAAAATTACATTTAGACTAGATCATATAAATTCCATCTATTCGATCGTTAAAAATACAGCATCATTTATGCATCAAAAGGATAAGAATGCTTCATTTCTATAAGCTCAAAGTGCATGAAAAAACTTCAATTTCGCAGTAAAGGAAGAGATCATACCAGCCCTTGCACCACTCACAATGCAACATAGGAACATCAGGATTGTAAGGCATCAGACACTTACAATATCTACAAATATTGTAAGGTATCAGACACTTGCAATATCAACAATCTTCACATTCTTATCATCAATACATTAAAAGAAAACTCACACAGCAATAAGGTCAGGAGTAAACCCTCCAGTGGCAGAATTATACTCAAACCTACAAAAGTAATCATCAGTTGCCACATTCTCTAGCTTGATGTACTTCTTAAAGCTATGTACTTTGCACTTTCCTTCAATAGTGTGAGCACTCTGAATATCATAGTGATCGGACAAGAACAATTCCTTGGCACCATGAAACTGTTTACGACCCCTACTTGAATCCTCTGGTCGATAATACCATCGTACTTCTACTCTTACATTGTTCCTATGGTCGGCCTCCATTTTCTCCACTTTCGCTACATACGGAGGCTTGTTACAATCGGATGGTGTTATCAACACACAATCTTCAGCTACATAAACGCTAAAAAAACGTTAACCCACAATCAAAAAAACATCCATCAGTTCAAAACTCGCACTGAAAATCAGAAAAATAGGAAATTTAACAATACATTACGTTTAATGACTTTGTTGGTGCCTTTTACTGTGTATGAATCCACGTCCTTCTTCCCTGGTTTCGTCTTCGCCATATCTTATATAACTCCACGTCGCTCAATATTTCCGTTCACACACAAGGGGTCCCTTCAATGCGGCACCAGTGAAAGCTACCAACTTTTTGCAAAACCCTGAGGCAAAAGAAAACCCTAATTATAAACCAGTATGAAAGATCTTTGTTGATGTAGAGTAACCCCAAATACAGGATCTCAATAGTTATCTGAACGCCAGCCCAAACTATGAATATAGGAAAAAATTGATATTTAAATATAAAGATTAAAAGATAAAGATCCAATTTTGATACGTTGGCGACGATGGAGGAAAAAATGGAACTAACACCTGCATTTTGTTACGCTGTTAAGTGGCAAAGAGAGATCGAAGGAAAGTCTCATCTTTTATCCTGGATCACAATGGATCAAAAGAATTGATTGCTGTTCTTGCCATGTTTTCTGCCTCCTTCAGTCATCAATCATCATGCCCAGTAAGTTCAAGAAAGCCATCGGCGCCGTGAAGGATCAAACCGCCATTGGCCTTGCCAAGGTTTCCACAGCCAGCGGTTCTACTAATCTTGACGTTGCCGTGCTACGCGCCACCACACATGATGATCTCCCAATTGATGATAAGTATGTGATCGAAGTCCTTAAGATCGTTTCATCCAGTAAAATCCACGCGGCGGCGTGCGCACGCGCTATTGGTAAGAGAATAGGCCGAACTAGAAACTGGGTTGTCGCCCTGAAATCATTGATGCTCGTTCTACGTATATTTCAAGATGGTGATCCTTATTTCCCTAGAGAAGTTCTTCATGCAATGAAACGTGGATCAAAGATACTTAACTTGTCTGGTTTCAGAGATGGCTCTCGTTCCAATCCTTGGGATTTCACATCCTTTGTCAGAACATTTGCTCTGTATCTCAATGAAAGATTGGACTGTTTTCTTACTGGGAAGTTGCAGCGTAGATGCATCCATGATACCTCACCTTCGATCTACCAGAGAAGTAAGAGCCGAGGTGCGAGAATCGAGCCGGTTCGTGACATGAAACCGGCAATGTTGCTAGATAAAATGGGTAGTTGGCAGAGGTTGCTTGATCAGGCGATGGCCACTAGACCAACAGGTGCGGCTAAAACCAGCAATTTGGTCTTGATCTGTCTTCATGTTGTAGTTCATGAAACTTTTGGTCTGTACAAAGACATCTCAGATGGACTTGCACTGGTTCTTGACACATTCTTTCATATGCAATATCAGAATTCTGTTGCTGCTTTTCAAATATGTCTCAAGGCAGCTAAGCAGTTCAAAGATCTGAGTGGCTTCTATACAATGTGCAGAGGTTTGGGAGTTGGTAGAAGTTCTGAGTACCCAACTGTACAGTCTATTTCAGATGAGCTAATTGAGTCATTGCAAGAGTTTTTGAAAGATCAATCTTCATTCCCTTCCAAGTCCCCGAATCAAGTTTTGGCATTGACAGGTTCTTCACCAGGCAGACCTGCGAATAATGGAACATCAGAGAGGCATCATGCTACTGAGTTTGGATCACAATGCACGTCTTTAGAAGAACTTATAAGTGCAACAGAGAAATGGACTGGCCCTGCAATATCTATTGATCTTGAGGATTACTCGGGATCCCAACAATACGATCCGTTCGCAAAAAGTGAGACCGGTTCATGCCAATCACTACCGGTGTCTAGCTCCATCAATGATCTCATATCATTGGATGATTGGACGGAACAGGATGATATTGAAGTAAAAGATAATGATCAACAGAATGAACAGTCATCAGATAGCCAAATGCAAACTTCTGCTTCAATGAACTGGGAGCTTGTGTTGGCTGAAACTGTGCGATCTTCATCGTCATCTGGTTTACCACCTCGGATATCGGACATTGCTAACAATGGGGATGAGCTCTTGCAACAGATTCCACAGACAGGGGAAAAAGATCCCACAGCATCAAGCAATTGGGAGATTCAGTTACTTCAAGCAGCAGCACCACAGCAACAGACAGCGCAACCGATTCTCTCAGACATTACTACAAATACCTTCGGTACATTAGGTGATCAGCACTCTACTGCTAGGAATTGCTGGGAACTCGAGCTGTTTCAACCCCCACTCAGTGTTTTTCCGGCTAATCCACAGGAAGAGGGACGCGATCCTTCCACTTCGACGACTGGGTGGGATCTGGTGTTATTCGAGGGACAGCCGGGTATTTCAGTTCCGTCAAATGATCATTACAATCCATTTCTAATAAACCAATTAGAAGTAACCATACCGGAGATATTACACCAGAAATCAGATCCACCGCCATCAGTGCCAACATTCAATTCAATCCCAACATTCTCAGTGCAGAACCAAACCCAGAGTTCATTTCCAGCAACAATCGATGACCCTTTTGCTTGTGACGCGCCGCTTTCCGAAGTATTCAGTATTCCGATAGATGATCAGAATCTGCTGCTTCAGCAGCAGCTGTGGTTACAAAACCAGAACAAAATTATAGCTAAGCATTTGGCGTAGGAAATGCGCCACTTTCATCACCTTTTTGCAATTCCTTCTATAATGTACGGTTCATTTGTTAACCTTCCATAATTCAGTTCCATGTCTGAATAACATTATTTATAGGTAGAAAATCAAGAGGCGGCAAGAATCAGAGGGGTATGGCGAAGATGAAGAGATTTTTTTCAAATACTAAAAAAGTAGACCGTTAAAGAAACGACACGTGTCGTTTCCTTATATACCCATCGCTTTGAATAACATAATGCACTACATTTTTCATATTATTTTATGTATTTAAAACAAAATAAATCCTTTTTTAAGATTTAATTCTTTTGGGATCAGCAACTTTATATAACGTTGATATTAATTTAATTTTTATTAATTTATCGTAATTAAAATAATAAAAATAATCTTAAAACAGAAACTATACTTTTAATCAAAATTAATTCAAAAGTGTACCATTTTATAATAAAAGTGGTGATATAGCGTCGTGCCCTAAATTTGAAATTGTAAAAAACATTGACTTAAAACTTTAAAAAATTATATATATCATATACTTTAAGTTTTATATTTACATATTTGATCCCCTAACATCCAAAACTCTTCAGTTTAACCTTAAAATTAATATTTAAATACATTACTAATTTATATTGACCTATTAATTTTACAAAATGTAATTATTATAATTCCAAACTTTGAATATTTCAAAAATAACATATAAATCACCAAAAAAATTCATGGAAAAATGAACGAAAACAAAAAATATTGACTCGATGTTCATTCTTAAATTACAATTACTAAACTTTGTGATATTTTAAACTTGTGTGTCATTAGGGTAATTTTATTTTTACAAGGATTGGAACTTTTTGCATATATCATATTATTGAATATTTTGTAAGCATTTATAATATTTAAATATTATATTATTAGGATAATTAAAACTACAATACAATTTATGTTAATTACATCATATTTAACACGTGGATATAGATAACCTATTTCTAGTATACTAAAATATTAACACCTATATTCATGGATGGATGCCCATATTAATCTCTTGTTCTCAAATCTTTCAATATAAACAAGCATTCCAAATATACCATTACAACAAGCTCGATCCACGACAAATCTTGTCTTAGGCAAGACGTAATAGACGAAACATGGCAAGGAACGATGTAATGGGAGTGATTATTATGCTAATATTTGTTTGTGCTTGCCTTTTAACTGCTATGCCAAGCACAAACGCTACAATTTTAAGCTACAATGTTTTTCTACCAGATCATATACGACGTAAATCTTCACATCCTCATCCTGCAAATAATTATACCTCGAATGGTAGTGGTCATAGCCGGAAAATGTTGCCACCTCCGATGTCGCCCGATATTTTAGCAACCTAATCCAATGGCTCATAAGGTGGTTTTGTGAAAATGTGTGATTATTCATGTATGGTATAGTGTAATAATTGTTATATTGTTATTATCATTATTATTATTTAAATTATATCATCTTTTATTTAATAAAATAAAACCCAATAAAGATAAAAATAGACAGTACCGGTTCTTCAAAAAAACAATAAAATCGAAAAAATCAGTAAAACCCTAAAACCGGGTTGGATTGTTAAAAACCAGATTCAATAGACTAAAAAACCAATTCATTTGGTTAAATTTATTAATTTTTAATTGTTTAATTTTAAATTTTCAAAGTATATAAATGTGTGTAATATTTCTTGAAATTTAGGATTTAATGGGTCGGGGAGTGCAGCTCAATCCATAAAAGAAGTGAATCACATTGAAAAGATTTGGACAAAATCAATTACCCATGGTATCACTCCTCTTATAAAGTAGATATTTTCTATTTCCAATATGTTCGGTAGTGTTCGAATTATAGGTCGATCTATTTTTGTCGCCTAAACTCGATGCAATTTTCTACCATAGTTTTTTTTGTCTAAACCGGTATAGACCAGCCCGAAACCCACCCTGAAGCTCTGATACCATCTAGAAATTTAAGATTCAATGGGCTGAGGAAGTGTAGTCAAGTCCATAAAAGAAGTTAATCACATTGAAAAGATTTGGATCAAGCCAATTACCAATGGTATTACTCATCTTATAAAGTAGACATTTTATATTTCCACATCCGATGTTGGATATATTTCAACAATATTTATATATGTTCAATTATATTCTAACCTCCTATTAAACTTTTGAACGTTAAACCTCTAATTTAATGGGTTTGATATCCAAATAAACAATGTTTTATTTACCGAATACTATATTGCAACAATGAAGTCATTCTAGTTATCATAGTTGGTTTACAATTATAACTTGAATAATATAAACTTACAATTTTAAAATAAAAAATAAAAATATAATATATTAAAAATTAATATAAATTAATATATTATACTTATACCGATAAAACCATATCGGTATTGAGGTTATGCTAGTTATTATTACGTTGTAGTTGAGGGTATTTAAGTAGTTTTGAAAAAATGATTTGGATATTTCATAATTATAAGATATTTAAGTTAAGTGAATCATAAATTTATTTATGAGTATATTTGAAATCATTTATATATGGAAAATCTAATTGTTTGATTATTAAATATATATAATATTACACGTGGAGAGAATATAGTGGATAAATAAAAGAATGAAATAATAATAATGTAACAGAAGCCAAAAGTGGGTGTTTGCTTGCATGGAACGGCTTATTTTATATTTTATTTATATGTTTTAAAATACAGAAATTTTGGATTTCGTTCACTTCGTAGCTGTTGAGAGTTTTTCGGATTTCAGGGAAGAGTAGAACGACGCTCGTTTTCTTGGTAGAAATCTTGTGCTTTTTGCTTACAGAAAATGGATATATTGAAGTAGGCTTTTGCTTTCGTTTTCCGTGAAAGCGCTTTTCAGTTTGGTTTCAGCTTCAGAGTAAAGCTCTATTTCTTCTGCGCGATCGATCGTATAGAGGTAACGCGTTTCTTTTTCTAGATGATTTTTGTTGAGATTAATGTTTATTAGTTCTTTGATTATTGATTTGGATTCATGATTTTTGAAGATTTGTTGCAATGGGGGACGGGAAAACGCATATATGCAAGATTTGCAGCAAAAATTGCTTTAGCGGGAGGTCTTTGGGTGGTCATATGAGGGCGCATTTGTCTCGTAAGAAATCAGCAATAAGAGGTGGGATTGAAGGATCTGATAATGATCAAGAAAATAAAATGGAAAATCAGATGATTCAGACAAAATTAGAAGAACAAAGCGTTGAAAGTTGCAGCATTGATTTTGATCAGAAAAGTAGCTATGAATTGAGGGAGAATCCGAAGAAATCTCAAAGGGGAGTTCAAGTTCAGAATGGGGTTTCTTGTAAGGAATGTGGCATGGAGTTTTCTTCAATGAGAGCTCTTTGGGGTCATACAAAAACTCACTCAGTGAAGAAGAGTAAGATTGGTGCTCAATGCAAGGATTGTGGTAGATTTTTCAACTCACTTAAGGCCATGTATGGTCATATGAAAAGCCATTCTAGAAAACGGAAAAATCCGTATTCCTCATCTGATTCAGAATTAGCAGTAATTCGGAGAAAGAGATCGAAAATCGGGTATAAAAGTTCTAAAATAGATTGTTTTTCAGCTCTTCTTGAAGCTGCTTCCTCTGTTTCTGAGCTTGAAGAGGAAGCAGCTGAGAGCTTGCTCTTACTCTCCACGTTCTTCCTCTGTAACATTGAGGTACCTGATCCTTCGGATTATGAGGATCTCGCTACAATTACTGATACAGAGACGATCGAAATTTGGCGAGAGAAGATGATGATATTCGAAAATTGAAAGTCTGGTTTCAGTGTGACATTAACTTTGATCTTGGGCTTATGCTACTATTTCAAAACCAGCCATGAACATATAAGAATACACATATATACACTGATCTTGTTTTGCACATTGCTATAATGTGTTTTTCCACATGAATAAATGAGAATCTCTTCTTAAAACTACTGTGTTTGTTCGATTATTAGGCGAAAAAAACAACTGCGAAAACTCAGAATACTTTGCTAACAAAGAGTAGTCATTTCTCATCACTTAGGTAGTATTCATCGTCATCGTTGTAGTCTTCCTCAGTGTCGAAATAATAGTCTTCTTCGTCGTCCTCGCTCTCGTGACCATTTTCTAGCAACCCTTTCGACTGTTGTGCCCTCCATTGCTCTTGAATTCGATCCCTGATCGCTGTGCCCTGAGAAACACACAAGTTGATAGATCGTGGAGGGATTCGAGAGTTCGTATGAATACTCGATACTCACCATTTTGTGACAACCTTCCTCGAACATCTCGAGAAAACCTGCAACTAATCTATCAGCATTTTCAATCCACGTATTACGATGAACACGGGCTGTTTTTGCAACGGTTTGTATCTGCAAATATGGAGAGTTGATATGCAACATTTTACTATTACATTTCTATTGCTTGAAGCTCTGTACCTTCTCTCCCACCTTTTCTTGCTGTTCCTTTACTTTCTCTTGAAGCTTCTTCAGCCTCATATTTACCCTTAATCGCTTTTCCTGCAAATTCGAAACAAAACCTTCGAATTCACATACACAAAAACGCAAAGACGAAGCTTAAGTCAAATTACGTATACCTTAACATAACTAACATTAAGCTCCTTTCTAGAATATCCACGATCTAAATTACGCATTACGTATTGATTGTAGTCCTTAACAATCCTCATAATGAGATCAGATGTTGAAATCCCATCAGTTCTCTTAGTCTCTTTGAATCTTCCAGCAGCTTTAACCTACAAAATATACCGAAAATATTCGGTATAGCTTTACTAAATTCAATCGAAAACTTTGTGATCATACAAATTCATAAACATCCTTTCCAGCTCCACTTGCATCAGCATAACTGCAGCAAACAAATCTCAATGTCTCAATAACTTACTAGCTAAATTCGTATGAATTGATTCGAACTCTTACGGAAGAGCATCATGAGCCACATAGTCTATTTGATGTTTGTCTAGGAACTCTTGAGTAATCACCCATGGAGCATCAGGAATAACCTCATCGACCCACCTAAGGAAGTACAGAAGCAAAGATAATGTGTTAAAATCTTCATACAGCAGCAAAGAAACCCCTTAAAGACAGGGAACCAGTATCCGCAAGCCAAATTAATCCAGAAAAAATCACTGAGAATGAGAAACGGAAACTAACTTGCAATGGCGAAGAGATTCATATCGCTCCTGATCGTTCATAACAGTTTTCCCTTTGTACTTGTGTGTTATCTCATCACTGCAGCAGCCAACTAGCAAGTACGTATTAGGGAACCTACATATTACAAAGGTTTACATAAGCAAACAAAATAAACAAAAAAGTCTTAAATACAACAGAGTAATTGCAATCCAAGTGTAAAAAAGAAGTGCACCGCCAAAGATTATTTAACGAAGCATGATCCTGGAGACCTTCGACCAAATAGGCATTTCATCAAACGCCTAAAAGAGTGAATACCCAGAACAACCCAACTTGAACAATATAACAATAAGCAGAAAAAATAAACAACCCAAGCCGATCTAACATCACAGATAAGAATTAATCAAGAACTGTTACAAAAGCATACAGCTTTTTAGCTTGCTCAAGGGAGCGAGCATGACCGAAATGGAAAAGATCGTAGATCCCATCAGCGTAAACACGCAAGGGTCGATCAGACAATGAATATTCCTCGGCAGAGCCATTCACGGCTGCTTTCTTCGATTCACCTTTAGTATCTGCGATCTCGCCCATCGGAAATTCTTTGGATTCCACCGGAGGAAAAAACAACGACCAAATCACGCTGTCTCTCCTCAGGGCACGTTTGATTTATCTTACTTAAGAAAAATCGTCAACGGGTCCAATAAAATTAATTAATAATAATAAATTTGGAAAATGTTATGTTAAGTAATAACATATTAATAATAAGATTTTAAGTCAAACATACCGACACAAATCACAATACCCTAAAGCTAATAACCTATATTACACATAGTATATAATTTTGTATTTGTTTAATAAAAAATGTCTTTAAATTTATTTAGGGTTCTTCCGATGTTTTAATACTCTTGTGAAAAATGACAAAATGTAGGATCCGATTTTATGTTCATGTATTAATAAAAATATTGATTTTTCAGATAATTCAAGTGAAAGCGACATATGGATCGGGTACCTAGTCAGTCTGCACCGATCGATTCGCAAGCTAGAATCTACCCAAGTTGCAAAGCAATCCGAATGGATCGGAACGGGCATAGAAGACGAACACATAATATTTGAAGTAGATCGGGTGCACTAAGGACAACTTGTTTTTCTCAAGCCGCTACAAGGTTGTATGTAGTGCTTCATATGATTGTAGAGTCAAAAGATACATGATATCTATACGGTACGAAGGTTAGAGATATGATAGTCCTTACAGTATGTCTATTAGAGAATCAAATCATCCTCATTTTCAATGATTCATTTGCAATTTGAATCAGGTACCCAATAATTCAACCGGTCCATACTGGTTGAGTCACATGTCGAAATCAACCCAAGTTGCGAGGCGGTCCGAATGCACTGGAGTTGGCATAGAAGCCACATACATGATATATGAAGTAGATTGGGTGCTCATAGTGGACAATTTGCGTCTCTCAAGGTGCCATAAAGTTGTATCTAGTGTTCCATATGGTCGTAGAAGTTGAAGACATGTGAGTCATTACGATGTTTCTATCAAAGGATCAAAGCATCCCATTCGGGCTTGCTAATGTGAAGATGCCCACTCAGATAAAGACAAACAATTATGAGAAATGATTATTCTTCTCTTCTAATTATCTATAAATACATATGTTTTTAAATCGATTTTTTAGATCGAATCAAAAAGCTTATTGTTTAGGTAAATCTGTAAGAACAATTCCTCGAACCTCGATGAATTGTGAATATTTTCAAATATTTTTATATTTGAATTGAATAGAAAAATTATCAATTCACTAAAAATGGTTCGAAATAGACGATTTTAAAACATACATAAATATAAAATATTAAAGTGTGTGGGACTAAGCACAAACTTTAAGACTAAGAGAGAACTGCGTTACCGTTCAATTTTCGACACGTATCAAGGGTCTCTAGCTTCTTTTCACCTTTCCAAATTAGAAGACTGGACTAAATTTGCCCTAAACTTACACGGACAAAAAGTTGAGCTCTTGGCGCAATATGGACCACAAGCCCATGTACAAATTCTTGCAAGATTTGAACTTTTTCAATGGGCTAATTTGTTGTAAGTGAAGATCGATGGCTTTGAATTTATGCGGTGCTTGCTTCCCAACTTCTATCACGACCAAGTTTGGTGCTGTTCGGTCTGTCGCTTCGGACCTTGAAAGTGTTGCGGTGAAAACAGCCGAGGAGGAGAAGGTGAAGCTGGGCGGCTCGGAATTGAAGGTAACCAGGCTTGGGATTGGAGCTTGGTCATGGGGTGACACTACATATTGGAATAATTTTGATTGGGATGGTGATTCAAACTCTATTCCCTCTGCTTCTTTACTTTTTTCAACTTTTTATCACTGTGTTCTTAGCTTGCTTTCAAGTTTCACTTGTTTGAATATACAGTAAAAGCTTGTCTGTTTTGAATTAATCCCTAAGATTTACTAGTTATGCTTCATATCTGAAATTAGTGATGCATTCTCAGACAGAAAATTAAAGGCTGCTAAATCAGCTTTCGATGCGAGTATTGATTCCGGTATAACCCTATTCGACACTGCTGAAGTTTATGGCTCAAGGGTATGAAATTCATTTGTATGAAAAAATTACATGGTTACTGAACTTCCTTATGTCATATTCTTGTAGTTTTCATTGGGTGCAATAAGCTCCGAAACTCTTCTCGGCAGGCGAGTTTATTAAACTTGATTTTTTTCCCAAATGCTTTGCCTTTTACTTACCATTAGTGTATTCTCATTTTGAAGATTCATTAAGGAAAGAAAAGAACGAAATCCGAATGTCGAAGTTGTAGTCGCAACAAAGTATGCGGCTTTGCCTTGGAGGCTTGGTCGTCAAAGTGTCATTGCTGCTTTGAAAGATTCATTAAACCGGCTCGGTTTGTCCAGTGTTGAACTTTACCAGCTTCACTGGTAAGCACATTGTCAGTTAAGTCGAAATTGAGAACTTTCGAATCGAAATAAGAAGCAAATTAACTCGGTTTATTATAAGGATCGAAGTACTATTCGTAATTGGTTTGCTCTAGCTTTTACAATGTGATACGGTTTTGTGCATTGCGATAATTTTCCTTTATGTAATGCAGGCCCGGGATATGGGGAAACGAAGGTTCTTGTTAAACTTACGTCACCATTTTATATAAACAAGCAAACTGAGAGTTTTTTATCTACAGGATACATTGATGGTTTAGCAGATTCTGTGGAGCAAGGACTAGTTAAAGCTGTTGGTGTTTCGAACTATAGCGGTATGATTTTCAGACATCGTTTTAAGGTAATTGTCGTGTCATTTATGTTGTAATCGTGATTTTAGAAAAACGGCTTCGTGATGCACATGAACAACTCAAGAAAAGAGGCATACCTCTTGCTTCAAACCAAGTGAATTATAGTCTTATATATAGGATTCCCGAACAAAACGGTGTAAAAGCTGCGTGTGAAGAACTCGGAATCACTTTAATCGCATACTCACCGCTGGCTCAAGGTGATTATTTCTGCGATCCGTTGATATTCAGTCGATTTTCGATCCGATTCTCTTACAACGGAAGATGTAAGAGGCTTGTTTTCGCATTTCAGGTGTTCTTACAGGGAAATATACACCAGAAAACACTCCTTCTGGTCCTAGAGGCCAGATTTATACCTCTGAGTTTATGAAGAGAGTGAGTAAAGCAAATTTACATACAAATATGCTACATTCGGTTAGAATTATTGAGAATAAAGATATGGAATTTAACAATTACTTGGATCCATTAGAACCAATTGAATTTCACCGGAAAACAAAGTAGAGTACATCCGTAAATACGATGGTGGATCTTCCAAATCAATACGTATTAAATGGAGAAGTGCTTTAAGTTTCTCCCTAAGTTAATCTTTTGATGGGATGTAGAATACATGGATATGTATGACTTGAGGGTCGCGACCATATTTATATATGACAATTAGAGTTTTTTACTTCAATTTCGTAGAATTAGAAATCAATAATCTCTACCAATAAAGATCCATGTTGTATTGGATACATGAAGTCCTATTAATGTGAATACTTTTAATACAGTTATAAATAAAACAATTCTCAATATATAATTATTTATATATAAATATAACGTTGAATTAATGATCCAACTCATTCTTCATCAGTTGTTACGTTTTGTTTGCAGTTACAACCATTGATTAACCGAATAAAGGTGATCGGAGAAGGTTACGGCAAAACCCCGACTCAGGTTTTTCTGCTTGCGTCGATTTGTTTGTGCAAAGCAAAGATGGAAAATTCATTTTGTTTGTTCGAAGTAGGTTGTACTCAATTGGTTAATAGCACAAAAAAACGTTGTCCCGATCCCCGGAGCTAGAAACTCGGAGCAGGCTGAGGAGTTTGCCGGTGCGTTAGGTTGGAGACTTTCCGACGACGAAGTCGAGGAGCTTCGGGAGACAGCATCGGAGGTTAAGCCCGTTATCGGCTTCCCTGTGGAGAAGTTGTGAGTCGAGGCATGTATTTAGGCGGTTCCACATTATTTTAGTATCATTACATATAGTTAATATATACATAAATTTCATTTTTAGTCAAGTTTTATAGATCTCTAATTTAGTTTTTCATATGAAAAGCTAATAAAAAGTAAGCATTTCATATTGTTGTGGTTCGAAAACCGGGGGTGTCAACAGTCGATCGGTTCGTTGCAAGACGAACTCGGTTATTATTTGTTTGATGTGTGGAGAACGATTATGAATCAAAGGTGAAAAAACGCAAGGGTTTTAGGGTGGAAAACCTCGAAACCGAGGAAAAAACCACTTGACTAAGGGTTAAAGGAAATGCCCTTAATCGGTTCAATAAGCACAGTAATGATCATACAAATCATGTTTGCTTCTTAGACAACCAAGAGAAGGAGAAGGAATCGAAAATAAATCGAGAGAAACTTCTCTATACGAAAGCTTCAGGGAGAAAACGGAAGATCATTTCTCACCATCTAAGTGTTCTTTTTATACTCCCACTGTACTGTGTACAGTAGGGTGTCGTTTTGTGCCTGTTCTTTGCTGCTAGGTCGGCTAATGTCAGGCGGAGCAACCGCCGGCCTCACAGAGCTGCATGGCGCTAGACCTTTCGGCGCTACTAGCCGGCTACTCTCTGGCCACTAGCGGCTCGTACGCCTTCGCCGGACCACGCTTCTGACAGGGCTGCCGAGGGTTGTCGTTGCATGGGTTGAGTGAGAATGACCCGAAGCAACGTCTGTAATATGTGGACCGATCGGTCCGGCGCGTACGAGATGCTGAGCCCTACACATCGGGACCGATCGCCATAGATGATCGATCGGGTCACAGGATCTGAATGAGCCATTCACTCACGTGGGTTGGCTCCGGGCCTCCAAGTTCGGTTTACGTTGTTTGGGCTTCTCTGGACAAGCTTGTCTCTGACCCTGTCTGGGGTACCGGGTTCCGAAGATCTCATCACATATATTTAATATAGAGAAAATCACAAGGTGGTCATATGTTTGAATTATTGTAAATGTGATAACCTTAAAATTTAAATATTTCGTATGATTGATGATTTTTGTACTCATTAAATAACATTTTTTTAAAGTTTTATATTAGGATCAAATGTAAATATTTTTTTGAATATCGAGAGTCAATTACATAATTTATTAAATTTAGAGAGTATGTGTGTTTACAATTATATCAATTTTGAATATCCGCATACAATTTATAAAAGTTTGGGATATAACATTTGAACTATTTTAAAGCTTGGGATCATTAAGAAATACAACTCATTTAAAATATAAATAAATTTAATTTCTAATAGTTTAAGTTTTCTAGATCAGTAATTTATTTTTTCATACCTAAATTTAGTATTAGTATTATTTTCAATGTTTTTACATTGTCTATGTATTTAACAATATTCAAAATAAATTATGGTTATAGTTTTAAGGCATACAAGTTGTAATAAGGATAAGTTAATCTAATAACTTATAAAAGCATAATATCAACACTAAATTTAATTGATATATTTTGGATAAAATATATAAAAGAGGAGTGGGAATGCGAAAAAAAATCTAAGTTGAGTTACATCATTGAATACACGTGGGGACAAATTTGAAAGCTCACAGGCACAGCTATCAAGATAGGAGATAAAGATTTGGGCAAAAGCCCTACAGAGATCCATTCAACCAATATAAACTCACCACGTGTCAAATTAAGGATTAACACTTTTCATAATACTTAATATCCCTCCCACATCAATTAGAACATTTAAATTGAATTTGTAGGTTAACTTCTATACGTTTTTCTATTAGAGTTTATTTTGTATAAAGTGATACATATTAGCCCTAAATCTACTATAGAATTCTGATATAATGTTCAATTTATGGTTCAATGAAAATGAATAGTTTAATGTAGCATAATAAATAAATAAAATAAATTACATTGAAAAGACTATCGAAACATTGAGACAAAACATTAAATTCACATGTATGTAATGTCTTTTATCATAATTTGTCAATGTTCCCAAACGTGTGAAGACAGAGTGCTTGCCTGGCTGGGGCTTCTTCTTCTTCTTGATGCCTATTTATCAATACTTCATCTCTTTACATTTCTTCTGTGGCTCCCCATCTTTAAGCTTTCTTCTGATGTCTACTTTTGATAGTTGAGTTGTCCAACAAGTGAAAAAACCAGCCAAATTTAGGCTTCTTCTTAATGTAAGTTGTTGTATTTTTCTTTGATATTTTGTCGGGTTAAAGTAAAGAATGTAAGAGGAGACAATGATTGCTTGCGTATTTATGGTAATAAAGAATGTAATATTTGTCTTCTTTTTTACTATTTTCATTTGTCTCTATGATTTCAGTATCTTATTGGTATTCTATAGAATGTATGATTGTATGGAAGCTTCTTATTTCACCGATTTCCAAACGGAGTTTAATGTCGAATACTCGCTACCACCTTTGGACAAAACATCACCGGGGTGAGTTTTCGTACTCTTAAGACAAAAATATGATCGATATATCAACGTTATATTTGTGTACAGAGTCGGGAATGAGCTTATGGAGATGGTATGGAAGAATGGGGAAGCTGTTCTTCATAGACAATCAAATAAGAAACAAAGATATGATAATCCAATTCAATGGATCGATGATGATGTGCATATAGATTTCATCGATACACACAAGCTTTCGGGAAGTTGTGGTGTCGAGGAGGCATTTCGGTTACCGATTTTCGATTCGATTGCGGGGGATGGTGATAGGGAAGAAGAGTGTTTTGTTACTGAACCTTCTGTTATGACTGTGGAATTGAGTCAAGGATCGAGTAGTCAAGTTATGAAACCGAGCTGGGGTTCGAACGGATCTGCGGTTCATCTTCCGGTTTGTGATGATAACACAAAGAACAAGAGAAAGATTGGAGATGTGGAAGAATCTGAGTATCCAAGTGAAGTATGATCACTTTGATTCTCTATTTTTTTCCTTGTTTTTTGGGTCGTTCAAGTGAAGGTTTCTGAACTGCAGGATTCTCAGTTAGAGTCACCGGTTGGGAATAACCGGTCACCGGATAAATCTTTACGGCGGAGACGAGTGGCTGAGGTGCATAACCAGTCAGAGAGAGTAAGCCATACTAACACATTTTTTAGTCGTTCGGTATCTCTTGTTAACTTCGTATCTGTAACGTATACAGAGACGAAGGGACCGGATCAACGAAAAAATGCATGCTTTACAGCAGCTGATACCTCATTCCCACAAGGTAAAAGAAACAAACAAACAAAACTCTCTTCATAAGATCAAACCTTGTTTGTTGATACTTGTTGTAATTTGTGAAAATCTTCAGTCAGACAAAGCATCGATGTTAGATGATGCGATTGAATATATGAAGTCCCTACAAACACAGCTTCAAGTACAGACAAACTTGTCATTACAATTTACATTAAAAAACATGAAGCTTTTACCTTAAAACAAACTCTTGTGTTTTTTGTCTGTGTTGCTAGTGGTGGATGGGATGCGGGATGACGCAGATGAAGATGCTGCATCAAATCTACAATTTACCGACAGTACAAAATCTAATGTATACGCCAAATATGCCACTGGTTGTTCAAGCAATGAACCAGCAGCATTTGAGCAATGGATTTGTACTGAGTCCTTTAAATTATCAGAATCAGATGCAACCTGAGCAAATTCATGAATCAATGGGGCTTCATATTTTAGCAAATGCACAGGTGTGGTTTTGTTGCATTCTGCTGATAAAACAGTATTCTAAATGGTCTAATTCCTGCAAATGATTCTTCCACAGACAATGAATGCATTCAATTTCAGTTCTAATTCAGGACAAGGAAATCATGTAAATGCACAGCAATTTAATGGCAACAGTCACATGGGATGAGGTAGCTAGCAACTCAAAGCTTCATTCTAAACTATTTCAAATGCTCAGATAAGAATGATGCAGCAAAACGATGATGTACCAAATCCATGTTCATATGATTAAGGTGATCTGGAAGCATTATTAGCTGATCCAGGAAATTGATTATCTAGATAGGGTAAAATAAAATGATAAGAGAAGAATGAAGCTATTTTTCTCATGCAGAAGTACACTTTTTGTAATTGGTCTGTATTCCCAGAACATTTATCTAAAAATGGTCTGAAACTGCTCAGGTTTCGAGCTAGAACCACTTTACTGTTTCTAGCTATGCTCTGGCTTCTCAACAGAAGGTCAAAAACTGATTAAAAGTAAGCAAGAACAATGTATTGAATGACCAAACAATCACAAGATGGATTGTTGAGAAACATAGCATAATAGTTTCATACTTCAAACAAGAAGGGGCATCTAAATATGTCTTATTTTCAATAGACAAAGAGAAATATTGATACTGACCTGATGCTCTGATCACTCAATCGTGAAAGTTGAGTTTCGACGATTTACTCACAGAACAATCAGTGTCATGGTTGGAGCAAATAATAGATGCACACAAGTTACATACGAGATATCAACAATGGAACTGAGCTTGGAGCATCCTCACCCATGGCTGGTTCAAAGATGTCGAGCTCCCCGTATCGTTCTAGGACGCGCATTCTGCAGTCCTCAGCAGCCAATATTCCTGTTGAGTATGCCCCGTGAACAGATCCTGTAAAATCAAAACTTGTAGCTTCTCCAGCGAAAAATAAGTTGTCAACAGGGACCCTCAGTCTCTCAAACAGATCATGTGATTCTCCAACAAGATCATAGCTGTAAGAACCAAGAGAGCTCTCATCTGTGCCCCAATGTGAAACCAGGTATTGAATCTGTTAAGTCATTAAGCGTTGGAAGACATCAAAATCCAACATTTTCCAGTGTATGCAAACTAATATGATGATAGTACGTAAATTATGGGAAAAAAGAAATGTGCAACCATACCGGTTCAGAAGAATCAGGAATTATTCTTTTCAGCTGTGTAAAGGCAAAATTAGCAGCTGCCTCATCAGACATTTTCTCAATGTCACGGGCAAGTTTCCCAGCAGGCATATAAACAAGGACTGAGTGGCCAGTGGCCTTGTGCAAATTCAGAAAGTAACTGCATTGATATGACGTTTCAGCAACAACACCCAAGAATTCAACATTTGGCCAAAAGACTTTGTCGAAGTGCAAAATTATTTTATTTTCAATGCCAACGCCAATGCCCTTGATTGCTTCTTCCTTCCATTCGGGAAGCCTTGGTTCAAAACGAATGGTGTTTGATTTCAGAACACCAAGAGGAACAGCAATCACAGCAGCATCTGCTGCGAATGTTCTCCCATCTTGTGTAGTAACCTTGACCCCATTATATCGCCTAACTATTCTTGTCACTCTGAAAGAAAAAATCATTATAGAACAAGAAAGCATAATTCAGACACATGTGAGCAAGAGCTAATTGAACCCCAACAAAAGAAAGATAAAGGAGAGATGATATTAGATAAACTTTGACCTGTGGCTCAAGCGGATATCAAGACCCTTTGCCAGAGTGTTAATCACAGGAGTATAACCCCTCACCATGAGTCCATGCCCACCAGGTAGCAGTACTTCCTATTCATAAAACATAAAGATGAACACTCAACAATGAAAGACTGATACAGTTTTATCATGTAATTTCCCGGTAGGATTAGGACATAGACAAATCATCATCAAACATATAATTCTTATCCAGTCTTTAAAGATAACATCTTGTCGATAAATTGTTTCACGAAAAAATAGGTAATAAAGAGATTTAGATGAGAGGAGTTAACCTGGTCCCATCCCTTAACTGAAATAGTATCAGCATCTGCAGCAAACCAGCCTTCCATCCTGCATAAGTACCATTGCAGCACCTTGTTTTCGAGTCCTTCCAACCTAAATATCAATTCATAGGCATTCCCATATAAGTCATACAAATAATTTTGACAAAATATGTATATAGTCCACAAACCTGAGTTCTGGTTTCCTGTCCAAAACAATTGAGATGACACGTTCTATAGACATGTCCTCTATAAATTCCTGCCTCACAATACCCGTCTGAAAGAAATGTAGAACCAAAAAAAATTAGAAACCCGGAAATACCAAGATAGTAAAGAGCAGGCTAAATATGAATTTGTTATATGTGGCAATTAAATAAATTATCTTTTTGGTAAACATGTTGAAAGAAAATGCAAGATGAGTGAGCAGAAACATGCCTCTTCCAAGATTCTTTCAAACGTTTCGCCAACCTTTGTGACTAATTCTTGAGGAACTTGATGGCCATCCATGTCAAAGAGAGCATAACTAAAAAAGATTTTGTCACCAGTTACAGCAGAGAGTTAGGAAAAAGAAAATATAAAAGCAGCTTAAAACTCTCTCCAATGATATGAAGACATTACTTATTTCTAGGTAATTTCAAAAGTAACTAACCTTTCTAAATCATGATCATACAAAACAGAATTATCCCCACTAGTGCGGTAAAGAGGTAACCCCAATCTTCCGATGATTGGAGCCAATGGATTTTCCTTGCAAACACCATGTAACCTTACCACCATTATGAAACCATTATGAAACCGAATACAATATGCTGAATTAAACCAAAAAACTAACCATGATGCACCCAAATCAACAGGGAAACCAAATGAGTAATCAGTATGTACTCGACCACCAATCCTGTCCCTGGACTCCAGCACAGTAACCTACAAATTCACTTACTTCGTGACAAATACCCATATACAAGGCTATCATAAGCAAAGATTTATACATGAAAGTACGCACCTGAATAGAGGCATCATGAAGAGCTCGTGCAGCAGCAATGCCAGCAATACCAGCACCTATTACAATCACAGAAGGCGAGGTTGCTTCTTTCCTCTGATTTGAGTAGCAAAGATCTACAATCAATAATAAAAATAAGTTCTTTCCATGATTAAGCATAATCATATAACAAGGTGGGAAAATCAAAGCTTAATGCATAGCAAAGCAACAAAATGAGTTGCCGTTGTCACATCTGCATCTAGATCTCAAGATTACTAAATCCTCACCAGGTAGTTAAAATAAGAAAATATTCAATTGAGAATCTTATACATAAATTCAGAAAGTTTCACGTCCAAGATAGAGCTAAATGCAAAAATAAGCTAGGATATGAAAGCAAAAGTTATTCTTTTCGACAAGAAGTGTGATAACATGGGGGCGCAGTAGACAATAAATACAAATAAATAAAATGAAAAAAAACTGATTCTCAGATTCGATTTTGAAAAAACAAAATTGAAAGTCGGCGACTTCGCACTTTACAGAATTATCTTATACTTCTGGTGGGCGGTGTGATTTGACAGAAAATATAAACTAATTCTTTTTATATCAAGCAAAAAAAGAAGAACCCGGGCTTAATAGAGTAAAACTAAATTACAAATAACATGCAGAGGATAATCGTCACCTGCTTCCGAATGTCGATTACTCTTGTTGTTCCTTGACTCCATAATTCAAAGAATATCGGGGAGCGCAATCGATTAAGAGAAACGATGACTTATCAATCAATCTCAGAATCGATAAAAATTTCGATAATCTTAACAGTAAGATGAACAACAAAACGATGTTTGTATTAAAAAATCCAACTACAAAAGCAATGAAAATATTGGAACTTTTTGAGATCTCCAGCTTTACCAATCCGCTCATGCGTCTTCCGAATCAGCGCACTTTCCCAAAAACTCACCTAACACGAGAACCAATAGAAATTACGAAACGAAACCCCCTGACTAGAATTACAAAACCCTCCGAAATTTCCCCAAATTGCCGCAAATTGAATAACTTTCCACCGACTTCTTTGTTCTTTCCCACACGGAAAGATCCAGAAGAAAAAAGAAGTAACGAAATTGAATTGGGATCCAAGATTTATGGAATCTGAAGAACGATGTAGGAAATGGGATACGCCATTTGATGTGACAGGACAGCAACTTGTACAATCGAGTTTTTTAAATGGATGGNTTACAATTAACAATAATACAAGGTTTGGGATATTTAATTATAATGTTTTTTAAACAAATGATGTAAATTTAAATTTTATAAAACTTGAAGAATCAAAAATAAAATATATAATATATTTTAATATATATACTATAATTGTAAAGTACAATTACAAATTATGTATTTAATAAAGTTAGTACAATATGATACAATTTTAAAATAATTTTATATAATTGAAACAATCATGATTTGTATATTTGTATATTTATAATTTTCTATTTAATCTTAAAGTATAATATAAAAATTAAGCATACTATTAAATGAATTACAAAAGTTGCATTTGCCTTTTACTTTTCTTACATCAGTTGAGCTGTCGCTACCCGGCTGCTTTCTATCATCATTTTGTCGTTTTAAATTAATTGATTTTTTGATAAATTATATATATATATAATTAAATTATGTTTGACTCTCAACATTACTACATTTATCAAACGCTCATATAATTTATTATGGTATATTTAATTCACAAATTTTAAAATTTTATCAAATATACAATATTTGGTGTATCATATCCTTAAAGTGACAAAATCTATCAACAAATTATCATTTTAACCAATTATTTAAATTATCAAAATTGATAACTTTGAACGTTAATTATATTATTTACATTAAATTTTTGGGATCGGTTTTACAAAATGTTACAAAATATGGATATCAATTTTACTATTTTAGTATTTTGGGATTACAATTCTCGTAATCACAAAATTTTATTGACAAAAATTGTCAAAACGATGAAATTATGAGGACAAATTTGTTTAATGTTCAGGTATATATTCAATCAAAAAATAAGAGAAATTTAGCAAAATTATTCATAAAAAATAAATCAAATTTAGTAAACTATCACAATTTCGTATTTGGATCCAATAATTCATGGATTTAACAAAATTGAAACAAATTTTGCGAATATTGATTTAATAATTTTCGCATTGACATATGACTAAAAATTGTCATAAAATTTCATTGGTTTAGGTAATTTGTAATCTCTAAAAGCCCTCAAAATATATCTAGAAAAATTAGCTCAAAATTAGTAAATACCACTAAATGTATATATTTTCAAACCCAATCCAATTCCACTGCATTATTAATCAATTGATTAAATTGAAGAGTTAGTGTATCATAGAAACCTATATTATTTATTTAAAATAAACATATGTTTTTTTAACCACAAACAAAATATGAAATCATTTAAAATAACAATAACTTGTGATAAATAGTTCAATATTTAAAATAACAATAACAAAATATTTCATAGATTTGAGAAGAGCATCTTTTATACTACGATGTATTTTTCCTCTAAAACAATTTTATCCGTTAAATTCGAATCGAAAAGAGTCTCGAATTTGTTTGATTGAACTTTTTAAAATTAAAATGTGTTAAATACAATGGGTTTGTTTGGTTCAACTTTTAAAAATTGCGGTGTAGTGAGATGTGGTGAGATGTGGTGAGTTGTGCCGAGGTGTGATGAGATATGATGATCGTGAATTTTTAAGTATGTTTGGTAAAATTGCGATATTATGATCGTGATTTATGTAAAAATACTAATATACCCTTATATATATAAAATAATAAATATAATTATATTATAATTAATAGAAATAAGAGTAAATGAGTCTTTTCCAAAATCACGATGAGGNATATGATGATCGTGAATTTTTAAGTATGTTTGGTAAAATTGCGATATTATGATCGTGATTTATGTAAAAATACTAATATACCCTTATATATATAAAATAATACATATAATTATATTATAATTAATAGAAGTAAGGGTAAATGAGTCTTTTCCAAAATCACGATGAGGCCACAGCTGGTTTTAACAGCTGTGATGATATCGTGGTTTTTTAACGATTATCACATCGCAATTAACCTTATGTTTTCAACATCTCACCGCACCTCACCGCTGTTTTAATCGGGGTACCAAACAAACCCAATTACTTAATCAAACCTTTTAAATGTTACATCTCCCGTTAATTTCGTTCATTCACGCTCTCTCGTCATAATTACGGATAGACTCTATAAGTCCAACACGATGCTTAGATTCATAAAATCTATAAATTCAGGATTCAATGGACGAAAAGAGTGTCGGTGTAGTCCGGTTAATAAGAGAAGTGAATCACATTGAAAAAATTTGAATCACGCAATTACTTGTGATATCACTCCTTTTATAAACTAATGTTTCGTATTTCCATAATCAATGTAAGATATTTTTTAACATACAATACTGACAAAATGTTGCCATTCTATATGAATATTTATCGGGTTTTCTTGTTAATCTAGCTATATATTATAATACAAAGCAAAAAACATGTTTGCATCTCTTTATTAATAATATTTTCTTATTTTTAATATTATTTTATATTATATACAGATTGATAGATGCGAATGCTGCGATATCCTTAGAGTGGGACCCGAGAAAGTCCATGTTAAGATTAGGAAATGCATGACAGGTGAAATCATTGCTTGAGAAGAAGCCATCCGTTTGGGCTTATGTATTACTGCATTGGTAGGCCCAATATAATTTGGGCCCAATATGAATATATGTCAATAGCCTTTAGAGTATGGGCCGTTGGCCCATGTTTCAGTATTTTAATTTGTTTTATTTAAATTTCTTTTAAATGTACAATTCCTTAATTTAGTTTTATTTATTAAAGACATTTTGTGTATAAACATTACAACTAGATCGCAATGTTTTTAAAATCGGACCGGTTATCAAATCGTTTTCATGACAGTTGTGTATAAAATATTATATCAGGATGGGTTCGGTTAAGATCGAACCCACAACCGACTCATCATAAATACATATGATACAAATTCGACTCAAACTCAATTAATAATGTAGGGATATTTCATCTCTTAATTGGGTAAGATTCTTAAATATATCTTGAAAAAATTTTAATTTTATATACTAGATAAATCATGGTTCCAAAAATCATCGTTCTTGGCTAGCTCTATTAACATAGTCATGCCAATTAGGGATGTCAATTTGGTTTATCTGTCATATCTCCAATTGGTAATTGTCCCATTTATGAAGATTTGTATAATTAAATGGATGGTGGGTTGGGTAACTTTTTAAATTAGCTAACCAGATTAAGAATATATTGAGTTTGTTTGGTTTAGCTTTTTAAAATCGCGGTGTGGTGAGGTGTGGTGAGATGTGGTGAGGTGTGGTGAGATATGATAATCGTGAATTTTTAATTATGTTTGGTAAAATTGATGTATTATGATCGTGATTTATGTAAAAATACTAATATATCCTTATATATATAATTATAATAAATATAATTATATTATAATTAATAGAATTAAGGGTAAATGAGTCTTTTCCAAAATAACGATGAAGCCATAGCAAGTTTTAACAGCTGTGATGATATCGCAATTTTTTAACGATTATCACATCGCAATTAAGCTTGTGTTTTGCGTGCATTAAAAAAATCACGATTGAACAATCTCACCACATCTCACCGCACTTTTAATCGTAGTAACAAACAAACCCATTATTTTTAATAGATTTTGATAGCTTATTTAAGGATTCTTAAAGTTACTATTAAAATAATTATAATGTTTTTAGAATTAAATTTTTTTCATAAATTAAAATAACTATCATATATTATACATTATTTTGTCATCATAAAAAATAAGAAGAATACAATATTATAATAAATTTTTAAAAACTAAAATATACACAAAAATGTATGTATTATTTCAACAAAACACTTTTACGTTACTTCTAAAATCATTTCACTAGTGATTTTGACATCACTAGTGTGTGTTTATAAATATTAAAAAAATTATTCTACAAATAAAACCTTACAAGATGTCAATACATTTTTTTAACTCGTAATAGTAAAATTCTTATTCTATGTATTTATATACACAAAAATGTATTTTTTCAACAAAACCTCTTTCGTGATTAATAAAATAATTTTAGGAATGAGTTTAATATCACTACAACATGTATATATAAATACGAAATAAGGTTTCAAGTCTTCAATCAAAAAAATCATTTATAAATGGAGGCAAATTATGTAATTTTACTAATTTTTATTGAGAAAATTGCATAAATTACCCTCCAACTTACGAGCTGTGTAAATGTTATGTCCTCCAACTTATGAAATTGCAGGAATAACCCCCCAAGTTATCAAAACCATTTGTTTTTTACCCCTGTTATTTAGCACATTATTTTCCATTAAGTTTGCAAACATTTTTCTTTGATAGTATTCGTTCTCAATGTTCACAAATTATGCAAATAAATCTTTTATACGAAAAATTATACAAAATTGATACGTCAAGTTCGAGAAATGTGCATCCGGACGTAAAACAATAACAATGTCGTAGAGGGTCAATATTAGACGGTATTGTTTATTTGAGGTGTTGTACATGCATTTAATTAAAGTTGGAGGGTCATATGTGCATATTTTTATTAACTTGAGGTGTCATATTTGCAATTTCGTAACTTGGAGGACATACCCTTTACACCACCCGAAAGNAATATTCAAACTAATATAGATAAGATTTTAATTATTTTTAGTATATTTATGGAGTAATTGGATGGATTAGAGTTTTAATAGATCTATTGGATAGAATTCAAATTTGATATATGATTTTTTTCGAATTTGGTATCATTTTTATTCATTTGGATTGACTGTAGATTGGATTAAATCCATGTGATTCATTTGTATTGTTTGGAACGATGGTGCACCCTCACTGTGGTCATCTGACCGTGGTTCTTTTCTAAATTAATTAAACATCAATAATAAGTACTTTCGTACGAACGCAAAAAACAACGATGAGTTCACAGTTGGTTTAACCCATCCCCCACCAGAACACACCTGTGAAATATCAATTTTACACTTAGTAAATTAGAATTTAAATGTTTTGTTTTTTATAATTATGATCAATAATTTCTTATATTATAGCAATTACATATTCAAACTATAAAAATATATTTAACAATTTAAAAATTTAGTTTTTGAAATATCGAATTTATCATAATATAATTTTTAAGTTATACACAATTAATTAAAAGTAATGGCAAAAAAATCATTTTATGAAATCACGATAACTTATATCACGTTCACTTCACCGTTATTTCTCAAACATTGTTCCAAACATCTCCATTAAGTTATTAACCGAAGAAGCTATAAAAGTAGTCCAGTCCAATAAGCCTAATGTATATGAACCAAATCATATGCCATCATTAGGAATGAGCATTGATGTGGTTCATGCCATTTTACACAGATACGACTCTGAATTGATTAAAAATACACGGATCCGGTTCTTAACGGGTCTAGAAACCATATGTTCAGTTATTAGATGAACCATGGTATCAAAATCAAAACTCTTGCTTAGAAAAAGTATGAGAAATTGAAAATAACTAGTTTTTAAAAGAGAAAACGTGTTATTTTGAATGATAAATTTATAAACGAACCAAATAATATGGGATCTAAAACTAGGTTTGTGACTCAATTATACCCATGGTTTTAAAAAACCGATCCGACCGGTTCGACCGGTAATTGTACATTATTCCGATCTGATTCAAACCGATTTGACATATTTTTTCAAAAACCGGTTGAACCGGATTTTTTGTCTAAAAACAGATTAAAAACCGGTTTTAAAAAAAAGAAAGGTTGGAACATGCAAGATTAAATGATTTTGGTATTCGTATATTATAACATTAAGCTAAAAGAAAGGTTAGTGTGTTACTTACACTTTTACATTGCATGCATTTTTAAAATTGATTTTTATTCTAGTTCTTAATTTATAATATCTACGGTGGTTGATGAAAAAAAATTATGATCCTATTGCTATGAAAATGATTGATGAAATAATTGGTGGATGGGTGATTGATGAGGTAGAAACATTTCATCAGAATGAAAAAGTAGATGAGAGAATGTTGTATGGTATATTGGGTCCTTCAAGATTAGAATCACAAACTTAACAATATTCAAATGGTAGGTAATACTTTGAATTTTATATTGATTGTAAAATTAGTTGAGTTAAATATATATTTTTATTTGTATTACAGAAGCTACTAATCCAATTAGTTCACAAGATTTGGATAATGATGATATTGATCTCTCAACATTTGATGAAGACATTAATTATAAAGATCGGCTTTCGGATTAATTTAAAGAAACTTTTCTTGGTTTATTTTATATTGTTTTATTTGATCATTGACCTTGAACTTTTGATAATTAAAACTCTAGCTCTTGAATTCCAAAAATCAAGAATAAACTTTTGTTTCAATTACTTTTTTATATTACCTAATTATATTTTTTAAAAATTCATTTAGAGTTCTTTGTAAAAAAATATTTTTAAAAATATTTACTAATATTATTATTTATTTTTCTATTAAACCGGTTCAAACAGATCCGACCAGTAGAAAACATTTCCGATCAACCGGTTTAAAAATATTTACTAATATTATTATTTATTTTTCTATTAAACCGGTTCAAACAGATCCGACCAGTAGAAAACATTTCCGATCAACTGGTTCAACCACTTTTTAAAACCATGATTATACCAAACTCCCCATTTTTTGGCCGGGTATGGGCGTACCTGGTAGATCGGAAGGGATTGATTAAATTCTTATTATTTTTTAAAAAACTAATAACTAAATAAAATGTAAAAATGAAATATAATCAATTGAAATTTCAAAATCCAAAAAATATCAAATTCTTGTTGGTGCAAAATAACTAGCAAATAATCAAGTATATTTATCATATTGCATCTAAACCTAATCCCAAAACCATAAACTCGACAACCATATCAATTTCTAAATTAAAATTCTTAGTGTATGAATTTCATAAAAAGTTGTTGATTGAAGCATTAGGCGATCCTCAACTCTGGGCATCTAGTCTGATTGGACGCCCAACTGTATAAAAAAATAAAACTTATTAAAATAAACTTATTATCTTAATTACACGTAGGCAGTTCACATCGGTCCTAAGGAAAGAGAGAGACCTCTCTCTTTCCTCACATTAAAATAATCATATATCTCAAATTAAGTTAATATGTTCACAGGCTACGGCATTCTCATTCTCTTCTTCTGCGATTTTTTTCGTTGCTTAACAGGAGGGTTGTGAAATAATCATTCTCAGGTAAAATCTCAACTTTGCTTCATGAATATCACTACAATCGTAACTGGGAGACACACTGCCGAAATAGCTTTTTGACTCTTCATGTTTGGAGTTAGGGTTACATGTTTCATTTGTGGATTTTTATGGTTTGTGAATGTTTTTATTATTGAGTAGTTAATTCATGTTTGTGATTATGTTGATTATGCATATTAAGAATTTTGAAATATTTTTACAAATTTTTCGTTGATTTATTTTACCTAAATTTCTAATGACATTTGATTTATATTTATTGATTTGCAAAAAGAAAGCTTACTGAAAAAATTCTACACTTGATTTGCTAGTTGATTTAATTCAATTTATTCACTAGTTCATTTGATTATATTGATTTTCTAAAATAATTAGAAATCATTGCAAACTTAGTCTCATTACTCTTCGGATATGTGACTTCATTCCTTATAGTTTAGTATATGCACTAATGTTTTCTACTTATTAATTGGTATCTCATATCATAATTCTATCTAGTAGCTCGTTATGGAAAAGTTTTTTTCATTACTTCAAGATATATAATTTTTTGAGTTTTGAATTGATGTGTTTCTTTCATAATTCATGATTAAATCATAACCAGCCCTCCAATTAGTTAAATATAACTGCTCTAGTCAAGATTTACACTTTATTTATAATTTTCAAACTTATATTTATGTTAATGTGGTGTAATAACGATTTATAAGTTTTGCATTTACAGTTCATGGCGACTTCTCATAGATGAACAGAAGAAGAAGTTGAACTTTTATGTTCTGCGTGGTTGAACACTTCCATCGACCCGGTAACTGGCAATTCTCAGAGGATGGAATCATTTTGGAAGACAGTGACAACTTATTATTGCGAAGCAATTACCTCGGGCGGAAAAACATCAAGAATTCGTGACTCTGAAGCTTTAAGGAAGAAATGGCGCATGATTAGCAAGGATGTTCAAACTTTTTGTGGGAAATATGATAGAGTGAGTCATGCTCATCCAAGTGGCTTTAACAGTTACGACTATGTTGATAAGGCTTTGGAAGCATACCACTCCGAGGTTGGAAAATCATTCACTTATTTGAAAGCTTGGAAAGTGTTGCGGGATCAACCTAAATGGAGGATGGTATATCTATTCGTTTACATATGCCATTTATTTGTCTTTCATGTTATGTTAGTTAACTTCTTAAGTTAGCTTAATATAGGT
>RWGZ01001779.1:0-19409 GCA_009725065.1 Utricularia reniformis | reverse complement strand
TTACATAGGTTTTTTTTTCAAAAAAACATAAGGGTTCAGATACCAAAACATGTGCATACATTACAATCATAAAATAACAAAATACAAATCACCTATCATAATTCGAACTAGAATTGTCGTTTCCGAAAACACGGCCCACCACACCCTGCATTAAATATAAGAATGCAAATGTTTAAAAAAAGTTAAGAGATAAGCTGAGCAAATTCAACAAAAGGAAACAAGAAAAAACTGCAACATTGGTGCAAGATGAGGAAGTGGAAACTCATACAAAACAAGGTTTTAATTTTTGAAAAAAGATCGAATTTCAAATTGGACCATAAAAACGAAATTTCAGCTAACGGTCGAAATTTCAGCTTCACAATTCAAAAAAATAAATTTATGATTTAAATTGATTAACGAGACATGAAGCATTTCCCCAACTTGTGCTTCTTGATTGAAGTTGTATTCATAAATTACAAATTATAACTTATACTTGATTATTTAAAATCAACACTTAATATCAACAACTAACCGTTGGTTGAAATTCAAATTCAAAATCTCATTCAAAGTCTTGAAATTGAAATTTATAAAATGATGTATCTAACTTTGAATTTTAAAATCGTAAAATAAGAAATAAACTCAATTGACAAACAAAACCGACCCAATCATTCGATTTCAAAAATTTTGGCAATAAACCATATTTCCCCGAAAACCCAAAATTTGAAATTTAAAACCAATCATGTAAACTCAACCAGTAAGAAACTAAGAAAATTACCTGATACTTGGATACCAAATCCATATTCCAAACTTTCTGGATCAAGAAATCAGCATCAGTAGTCAGAATAGGAAGTCAAATTTCATGCATCCCAAAACAGAAAGCACAAATCTTTGTCGACAACTGCAGTGTAGTATCGCAGCGCCATACATCATATTAGTATCTTCGAATTGATCGAAAATTTAAGAGACAAACCTGCACGCTGGTGATTAAACGAAACTGAAAAGATCGCCGGTGCTGAGCACAAGGAAAGGAAAAGGGGAAGACAGCAATGTGAACGTTGTTGATTTCAGTTTAGCCGCGGTTCGGGTCAGATTTTCCATTCGGGTACATGTCTTTCTTCTTTCAAAATCCAAATAGAACGTGGGCATATCCGTGATAAGTGACTTTCATAGTTATAATCGAATTTTAGAAAATAATTTATAAAAATTCAATGATTCTATTATGATTTTAGTAAATTTCTTATTTAAACTTTCCTTTATATATATTATTATAATTATTTACAATTCAAATAAATATTATTATATATAAAACAAATATATCGAATTTTTAATAAATATTATGAAAATAAAATTCAATCTAAAAAATTATGCAGAAAAAAATATTTACTGTAGCAAAAGAAACACAATAAATGGTAGTTTGTGAAAATATTTCGAAAGAATCAGGCAAACCTACGTAGTGTTCGACGAAATGCCTGAACCAGAGTGCACGAAATAACACAAGTACCTGAACTTAACGCTTACACCAAACCTGAAACAAGCTAAATCATTGCATCCACATTCTGTGTCAAAGGCCAAGAACCACAATTTTACCCAATAAATTCTAAGAATAAAAGCCTTAGCAACGAACCTTTCATTATAAAGCTGCTAAAATGAAGCACCATTTATTTCCTCATCTGTGTGAATAGTTCAGAAGGAGGTCTTCCAACCCCAGAACTCCCACCAAATGAAGCGAAACCACCGCCACCGCCACTCACTTGCTGGTTGCTAAAAGCTCCAAATCCTCCCCCTTCATATGCCATAAAAATGTAATGGAAATATTGATTGAGAAGCTAAATATGCATTGCCAATCAAAGTACCTGAACCTTGAGACGCTGTTGCAGCACCAGCGAATCCTCCAAAGCCACTTGATAAACCAGCAAATCCACCTGAAGCAACTGTTCCCCCACTCGCTGATCCACCAAATCCACTGCCTAATGTCAAACTACCAAGCTGTCTAGACTGTCCGAATGAGCCAAGTACTGATCCAATTGCTTGCTGTCCTGCTCCTATAGTTGATTGGTGCCCAAATCCCGGGGCACCGGGAGAATTTCCAGCACTGGAAATGTTAAGTGATGGGGCTGACAGCACAGGTTGTGGAGGTAGGGATGATGCGAAGCTGAAGGATGCAGGTCGAAACAGCTCACCACCAGGAGCTGGCATACTATATGAAGGGAAGGTGGGAAATGATGAACTAGTATTGGTCATAGATACACCAAAGGGATTCTTTGTATTTTGAGCTGTGGAATTTGAGTTTGACCCAATGCCGAAGCTACCAAGGCTTCCTAATGAGATATCAGCTTCTCTAGATGTCTCAGAGGCTTCTTCCTCCATTTCCTCTACATGATCAGGGGCAACATTTTTTGCAATCCCAAATAACCTTTCATGTGATAATTCCACTTTTGAAGCAATAGATGTGGGAGAAGGCTCTGATTTAAGAGCAGATGTAGCAGAAGAACCACCTAGATTAGAACTCCCTAGTCCTGAATCGGCTGACCACAATGAAGGCATGGAAGAAACAGGTGTTTTGGATTTCAAATTAGATTCGGAAATCGGCAAAACTGCTTTGGGAGCCAAAGGCGTGGTAGAATTGCTTATAGTTTCTGATGGACTAAGTGGCACTGAGTTTTTCACCAAGGATGGGATTTCCTTTTTTAAGTCAAATGGCACACTCAAGGGTTGTGGCAATGATACCCAGGGTTCTGAGTTGAGATTTCTCAAAGAGGATTCTGGTGAAAGACTCTTCTTACTGTTCAGCACAGGTAAATTGGATGAAACCTCAAGAGTTGAATGTCTTCCGTGATGCAACAATGATGCCTCCTTATTTTCAGCAGCCCTGACACTTGAGCCAGAAGCTGCATTGAACATGGCCGGCATAGAATGCACACTTTTAGAAGACTTTTGCCCGAGTTTAGGCTCAATGGCAATGGAATCGATTTTTTCTTTAGATAACAGATTACTCTTCGATGATTCATCAATTGAATGCAAAGATGCCTCACCACTTCGAACACCCCTTTTCTGCACAACAGATTGTAGCAATACAGGAAATTTTCCACCAGATGAATCTTCAATTCCACGATCTGGAAGACTAGATTGGCCAGATGATCTAAATGAATTCTCTGTATGCTGTTTTCTAGGTAAACCTGTAGTTCCTGCACATGCACACAATTCTTGTTTATTCTGTTGAAATTACAGATCTTCTAATCCAGCCAAAATTACTTGCATACCTCTGGTTCTGCTGTTTAAGTAGTCTCTAGATACATTGCTAGCAGAATGAATTTCTGATTTCTTTTGCATATCAGGACTCGGGTACTGCTTATCACTACTGCTGGCTTTCCAATAGTCTTCTTTTGGCATCCGCTTCATAGTAGTCTTTGGCGGGTCTACACTTGCCCAGCTCTGAATATAGTCATTAATAAAAATGCAACAGAGTTCAATATTAGAGAGAGGAGGAAAAGTAACAAATGCAAAGTCCCAGTGAGCAATGTCTACAAACGGATTCCCCCATAACCTATTTAAAGTGTCCTATAACCTATGTAAAGTGATGTTACAATATTAAATACTATGAAAGGATGAGAAAACATACAACATTACAGCGTACAATGCCAAAGAAACTAGGACAAAAAAATCATCCTACATTAGCTTAGGCTGGTTATATGTGATCATTACACCATGGAGTGGTATTTAATGTTCATATTGAACACTATTTATTTATAATTTACCTATAATCTATAATTATTCAAATCAGCAATTCATGAAACTTATCCTCTTATCTGTCAACAATGAGCAATGAATTCATAATGAAAGTTAGGGCTGTTAATAGTATGTCAAGAGAATTGTACTGTTGAGTTTTTACACACAATAAAAGACAATCTTCATTAAGAAAGAGTCATGTTAACAAGGAGAGTTTACACAAACCTAGTACTTAAGGGAAGTACAACTATACAAGGCTAGGTAAAACCAATATGCTATCCACGCTCCAATTTTCAATGCAGAACATTCTGGTAAAAATTAATATTTATTCAACAAGCACAAGGGAGAAAAATACATTACTTGATCTAGGGAGCACTGCTGTCGCCGTGCAGTTTTTGGTCCAATGTTTCCCACAAAACTGGCTTGATTCACTTTACTCTCTTCTTTTGCAGTAAGAGATGATGATGGAGTATTATATGACCTATTCGATAATGGAGATAGATTACTTCCAGAATAGTGGAGACCAACAGATTCAAAAATTTGCCTTTTCATATCATGTTTTCCTGAAGATTCAATTTTCAAAGAAGCCATCTGTTCAGAAAGGCATCCAGAAAGATGTTCAGCTGCTTCTAACTGGGCATGCACCGTGTTACTGAGACTTTGCACAGAATTAATTTTCCTGAAAATCATACAATGTAAATCTTCTAATCTACTTCTCTACTTGTTTAATCAGCATCCATTTGGAAAAAAACTCAAAAGGATAAAAGTGAGTTAATGTCACTATGGATGAAAATAAAGAACACAATCCAACTGTTAGTTGAAAAAATGACCCAAATAGAAATTCTGAAATACCTCGAATTCCTGTTTGACAAATTCGGCAAAACCATCTGGTTTCTCAAAAACTCCCTATCTTCACCATATTTATTGAACTCCAAAGTGTTAAAATGCCTCTCCAGTTCAATCAATTGACTTGTTAGAGCCTGATTTTTAATTCAATTTTTTCAAATTAGCACAATTTTGGAAAATAGTTTACTACCTTCAGTGGACATCAAAGAAGAATTTCTTAAAAGCAAACCTGTTCTCTTTGCAGTATACTTTTCAGTTTTGATTCCATTTCATAACTCAATTGTTGACCATCCCAAAGTTCCCAGTATCTGCTATCCATTGTTTGTCTGAGGATGACTTCAATGTTTACTTTCTTAGTCATAACTGAAATAGCAAAAGGGAAAATCAATCGTTTAATCTATTAAGGATGACAACCTGAAGTATTGAAGAGAAAATAGAACATAACAGCGGGACATAAGGAAAAGGGTATCAACAAAAACGAAATTGCAACCAAGGGATCAACTATGAAGATGTATAAGTGTACATCCACAGATAACAGGCTAACTTCCATAGCATGCCATGAAATGATTATCAATCGCCTTCACTGCAGATCCAGACCATTCACAGGGAGTTAATTATTCTATATTAGTCACTTCTCCTTATTCACTACAATAGATTATTCAGTTATCTACCATCAGAAATGCAACGAGTAGAAACTTCCACATTTATTAAATTACAGATAGCATGATCAGAACAGCTCCTCGAATATCAGCATCCATCCTACATTCAGTAATAGGCAGTACCAAACTGAATTTCATGATTAATCAATACATATGAACATACCTTGCACTGTCTTATCAAGCAGAAGGTTGACTTCCCTTAGCTTATCATCCATTAAGCCCTATGAATCAAAAGGCCAGCTTTTGTTATATCAAAGTTAACTGTATTTTAAACATTGCTGTTGATGTTTCTACGCAATATAGATACAGGCACATGCTACAGGTCCAAGTTATTATAAATAGAAGAGGGAAGGTAAAAAGAGTTTGGAAGTTCCCAGCTATCATATGCACAATGGAAGTTTATGGAAACAACTGACTTTTATCATTTTTCAAAGCCGATTAGGCAAGCATTAAAATGAATGACTCTATGTTGTTAGCATAACATAATATGAGGAAAACAAACCCTCCATGTTCTGCATCTGTCAGAAAGGACCCACAAATTTTCTTCCAACTCTTTAACAGAATTTCCCTGAGAAAGGACAGATGAATCTGTGAACCCTCCCTTTTCTATCTCTTTAAGTAGATTATCCAGTGCTCGAGTCATCTCTTCAACCTAATAAAAGGTACCAAAAAAATATAATGATAATTGACTCATAATTAGCAATAAAAAAATCATGAATTGGAAGTTTTCATTGGTGTCCACAACTTGAAAAAGGGGCATTACATTTCCATGATTCCTTGGTGCATGCACTGCATTGTGCAGATGCCTTGATGGAAATGAAGATGCAGTCGATTCTTTCCTGATATCCAGCTGTAAAGGCTTTCTTGAAACAGCATCTGGATCTATAGAATCTCGTGAATCAGGGTGTATTGATGGTGGTGGGTCTCTGTTTCCCTGAATTTCCATGGCATTGAAAGTTGAAACCAATTCAAATTAATGAAGATATAGCTTTCTAATCCATAAGTGAATGATCTACAGTACGAAAAAAGAAATAAAGCTGCATTAGTGTTTGTGACCTTACATCTGATCGAGGAAGCAATAAGTCATTCCTGGTACTAGCGTTAGAAGCTTTCCTTTCATGTCCAGTTGGGTTTTGCGGTATAGGTTCAATAGTTGACAAGATTGGCTCTATGTTCTGCTCACCGCCTGATGAAGAAATTTGGGGCAACTCAGAGTTTATTGAAACAGAAGAATTTGGATCTTCCACATCATAACCACAGACATCCTGGGATGTTATAACCTCTGCAGAGCTAGAGGAAGCAAAAATTTTGACATATGGCAGTGCTTGAGAGCAGCCAATGCTGCTATAACCACAGTTAATCATGAATAGAATAAAGGCATAATAAACAGACAGTTACCTAGCAAAGTGGAAGACTGAAATATTTCCATCAATGGTCAAACAAATAATAACACAGCATGGTGAGACTTCTGTTTCATCATCACCAACTATACATCGAGCATTCTTATTCTGAGATAACTTATCAACAGCAAGTCCCACAATGGTGTTGTTTTCATTGTCTGAAAGCAAGAATTCAAATTTAGAGAGTAACCGCGGTGAGTGTATTAAGTGTCTCAACATTCCAGTTGAAGATGCTAGCATCCTATGGCTTATGCTCTACATTCCAACTCCCTCAATTGATATCATAGAAAACGCTCAATGCTAATCTATACTGGAAGATAATTCCAGAGAAATGGGTCCATCCAAACAAGCGCTTTGATGCAAAATACATGAATCAGAACTTTAGAGATGTGACAAAAAGTGTACGTACAAGAAACAAGTACAAACAAAAAAGATGTATGTCAGTTAAATATTTATTTGGAATCACAATTTGTACTTAGAGCACCTTCAAAATTAATTTGTAGAGTCCAAGAATCATTCAGTATTTCAACTAATGCAGCTTTATCGTTCCCACTTTCTGCCAACCAACAGATCAATCCAACTTGGCGTGACAGATTCCTAATAGATATAAAAGCTAGCCCACTGCAATACAATCATTGTTTGACAAGCTAAAACAACAAAAAAGTAGCAATGCTGGGAAAAGAGACTAAGTCGGTACATACTCATTTTCTAAATAATTGAGAAGCAAATGCAATCCATTCATGTCTGGAACCTTCGGGCAACTATCCAACATGATATCATTGAAAGAAATCACTACTGGCTTTGAAGATACCTGAAAGCAGCATGCATGAGAAGTCTTTAGAGCACACATACTAAAGGCAATTGGGACAACATGCCATGCGAATTCCCACCAGATGATGACAAATAACCAGCGAGGACAATGCAAGAAATTAGGTTGCTTTTATCCACTATCTAGATAGCAAGTCAACACCTAGTTATAAAATTTCAAGGAAAGGACAAAGTGTTGTACTTATACATATCATACATTGTAATGGAAGTTCAGATTAAGTGGTGTCCAAAGAATTTACATTGTTATCTTCAATGCTAGGAGCCCTGATATTGATTAGCTGGACGAAATAATTGACCTCCTCCCCATCATAACCTAAATTCAAGCATCCAACTGCTATACAATCTGGACGGGTCCATTGTATTGAATCAACTGAAAAAGATTTAATAGGAAAAAATAAATTGAATCTATAAAGAGCATAGAAACTGAAAAAGGCAAAAACCAAAATAAAGGAAGCAAGAACAGACATAGGAATAACACATATTTTCCATCGGTGTAGCAGTAATAAGTCATTACTGTAAATGTTCTGCATAATGAAGCATATACCATAATAAAATTAAAAAGGACTAAAAACATTAGAGAGAAGTGAACACACCTTTTATCACTTGGGTAGCATCAGAATCATCTACTACTGACTTGAAAGGAAGCAAAAATCGAGATTTCTCCTTACATTGTGGTGACATGACAATCACGACATTCTTCTTTGCCACAACGATAAAGTTTACTTGAGAACTCCAGTCAACTACAAGACCAATAAACCAAAACTAAATCATCGAGGACAGAAAATGCACTGAAATTCTCTGAGAAATGCCTTGCAATCAGCAAAACATTAAACATTTATTTACATTCCGAAGGCCACCATAATGTCAGGAAAATGATTATATGATGAAAGGATGCCGCACTGGAAGCAGAAACATTTGCATGCAGTAACAAAAGACAATTTTAACTAATACAAGAAAATTTATATGGTGATACAGACTTGAAAAGGCCTCAAATAGCATTAAAATTAATTAATATTACGGTTACAACATATAGGCATACCACAATCGACACCATCCATCACCAAGGAAACTGGACCTTGGCAGGACCCATGGTATAACTTTCCATCAGCAGAAAGAATTACAAAAGCTTTAGCCACATTTTTAGCCCAGATCATATCTTTGATGGACTTTGAATCATCAAGAGAAACTGAAAACGAAGGCTTCTGCTCCTGTTAAAATACATGCAGAACATTAAATTAACAAATAAATTAAGAGTTCCTCCATGATAAAATAGAATAGCTAATGATCTCTACACTTGAAACTGGGATTTTTTCGGAATAGTACCTTATGAAGCAAAGCGCTAACAGCAAAGAAATGGACTGTGTTAGCCACACAAGCAGCAAGCAAGGCGTCATCAGAAGACAGTGAGATTAAAGAAATATGTTCCATGGGAACATCCACCAGACAAAACTCTTGTATCGACCGGCGGTCTCCTCCATCTTTGATATTCTCGGCCACAGACATGACCTCCGAGGTTCTTGTCACACAAAACCCTAAAAAAGCATAAGCACGTTCATAACATTAAATAGACCGAAGAAAGCAGGAAAAATCTTTCTTTACAAGAGTTACCTTTCAGATGAACAACAAATAGTAGACGAAACCGCAATGATAGAGCAACTGGGCGATAAGGAACGGACTTAGGGTCGAAAACGGCAGTTGCATCGGACACAACGGAAACTGGAACTCCTATTTTGGAAAAGCGGTAGTTCCTTGAACCGTCGGTCTCTCCATCAACTTCTTCGTCCAATTCGATTACGGCGCCCCGCTCAGCGGGAGGAGGAATTCCCATAGACTTCATCGAAACAATTAAGCGGCTTGCTAAATAATCTAGAGGGAGTAGAATTTGGGAAGAGGAACTCGCCGAAATTGATTTTATTTTCTGGTTGTGATTTTAAATTCCATTGGCAAATGGAACCCGGAAATAATAATAAAATAATACTTAAATATAATTATAAAGTCATTATTATTAATCCATTTATAATTTATATTATTTATCTAATAATGTTACAATATTTAATTATATTCCTTTAAAATGTTTTCATTATTTTTATAATAATATTTGTTCATTGATCCCATAACTTTGAAATAGTGTAAAGGTGGTATCATAAATAACATACAAAACCCCAGTTGATATAATGTGTGATGTTGACTCCCAATTTTTAAAATTGTAAATACTATGAACTCAAAGTTTATAAATTACGTGGTTAACCCTCAAGTTCCAAAATCGTTTATATTTGACTCCAAGTCTCGTTAATATTTTAAATGTTCTATAGTTTGTATTTGACCCGGTAACCTTGAAAATATATAATGACTATATCTCTAAACTTTGAAAAGTTTAAAAATATCACATAAATTGTCAAAACCACTCATACGAAAAAAGATGAAAACCACTACTATTTACTCGAATGTCATTCTTGAACGGTTTTGAAACTTTAGGAGTTTCTCATACAATTTACAAATATTAGGGACATTGTATTTACATTATTTTAAACATTATGTATCAATTCCGTAATTTTCTAATTTACCATTTTATTGTTAGATTTCAAGATTCATTTGGATTTTACAATCACTCATTATGTAGTAGGGAAGGTGCTGGATGCATACCTGTGTTTTTTTTTAAAAAAATATTTTTTATAAATCTTAAAAAGAATTAAAAAACAAAAAAAATACTTTAAATTAATTATATAAAATTTTGTAAAATACAAGATATTACATTGAAATAATTTGAAATATTATATGATTAAAAAATAATATATTATATTTTTTTAATCAACAAATTTTGTCATGAACCACTTGAAGTTTCGAATGAATATATTGTGTATTGATGTGGTAATCAATCTCAATGTATTTGGTGTGGTCATGGAATATCAGATTTTGGGTAATTCTTAATTGTTGCATGATTGTCAAAGCATATTTTAAATTTTGTGAGTTTTTGTCGATCAAGTTTATTTCTTATTTTATTAATATAAAATGTATAAAAAAATAATAGTGAAAATTATTATTATATTCATAAATCAACTTGACTCATGAATTTATGTTTACATAATATCACCAAAATTTTTCACTAAATTTCTTTTATCGGTTATAAGCTAAAACCTTGAGTCAAGAGTTCCAAGTCACCTATTGTTGATTGATAATTTAGTATAATAAATGTTTTAAAAACAGATACAATAAATCCATTACACAAATATGCCATATCTTTTAAATATATAATTTTTAAATTATTAATTTGTTGGAAAATAAATATATCATATATATGATATATTAAATAATAGGTATTTACCATATATATTAGTTAGATATATTAGTTACGTAATCATTTACTTATTTATATAAGATCCACGTAAGTTTGTTATTATTTATTAGTAGATATCTAACATATATATTTCGTATATATTTTAATTAGATAATCATGAGTTTCTCTATATATAGAACTCATATATATTTGTTATTATTAATTATTTGAATCCATAGAAAATCGAAATGATATTTTCTATTTCCCAAAATTCGATTTATTGAATTAAGAAATCAAAACACAGAAATGAGATATTCCCTTTCTTCATATTACTTTTCCGCAAATTCTTCATCTTATATAAAAAAGAATAACAATATTTTTCAAACTTTATATTTCTATTTTTCTCAAAAAAATTAAAATTCATATAGGCCAAAACAATATGACCGGAATTCATAACATTGATATAATCAATCAACAAATCATAACATAGAGACCATGTTTTGACATTAACACACGTTCTAGTTAATTAATGTGTAAATGTTTTTAGATATATAATGTGACATTTAGTATCATAAATGTTTTTAGCCCATCCACTTAAAAAACTTGATGTCATGGCAGTTGTTAGGTCCAAGAATCGATTGACGGATCAGGTAACACAGTTCCGCATCCAACCGAGCCAAATCGCCGACCCATATACGCTTCCCTCACTACAATTTCAAGCACTCTTTGTCGCCTCTGGCATGCTTACGACGCGCAAGGATCTATAATCCCGAGTCCTCTAATGAGAGGCACGTTTATCTTTCCTTTTGCCACCCGTGAGGTTCATTGTTACAACCCACCACTCGATGGCGACGGATGCCTCGTGAGGTATCCGACGCTCTAACGTCACCAAGCCCGAGACCCAACAACTCTTCATAGAGGATCCCTCATAATAGGTAAATGAGCGAGAACTCAGATGATTGCGTAAATAATTTTAATATCTAATCACTAATGTATATGTTAAAAAATAAGAATGAAATAATAAAATAATAATGTGAGTTTATACTAGAAAACATGATAAATAAAATGAAATTTATTGCATTCCCAAGTTTAACAAACAAAAAAAACAGCTAAGTCAATGACTAAAGACTATAAAAAAAGATAACGATTATAATTTAATAAAATTTAGTAGCGATATCTTCTATACTTAAAATATATATCTAATATTCTGTTCGCATTAATATCATAGAACAGGTCATGGGTTGTTGCAAAAAAGTGCCAATTTAGATCTTTAAAAGCACTACAATAGTCCTCAGACTCCGTAGAAGTTGAATACTCATAATTTATCTTGAGTTCCTGAGTGAAGACTGTTGCATCCATTAGATGCCTCATCGATTCATAAGCATATTTCTTATTATCGCTGTATTGGGTAAAACTGTTTCCCAACACTATAAAACGATTCAAACAATCAGATTCCCAGTTTGTTTTCAAGAGATTTTCATACATTGTAACAATACAATGTGGCATGAAGAAAAGGATTGGTTCAGTAGCTTTTCGATTGCAATTCTCATTCACTGAAAGAACATCAAATCCAAGAGATTTCAAAACGTTCATTTCAATTAATGATATTGTTGGATCAAATACTTCTATATCTCCAATCCAATCAAACTTTTGTTGCATAACTAGGGCAAGACTGACCTGTAAACGCGGCGAATCGGTGTAGATTGATTCTATGCTTCCAATCCCGTATATAACCATACGGAGTTTCTTTTCTGAACCAATAACTTTTGTGATTTTTTCCATTAACTCTGGGGTTTGGATTTGGTTCAAGAATGCAGAGCAGAAGTCAGATTTTGAGAAATTTTGAATACAAGCTTGCATTGTCTTCCCCAATTCCGATTCTCTTACAGGATCAATTTCCTTATCTATTGACTCCCACGCCTCTTCACTCTGCCGTTTCACACAATCTAGTCTCTTCGGAAGCCCAAGCAAGAATGCAGCAATTTGATTTTCGGCCATGTTAAAAGATCCAATTAGGGTTTAGCAGGAAGAAGAAATTGAGAAAGGAAGGGAGGTCTTCTGTGAAAACCGTCCCAAGTGGATGGATCTTATTAAAAACCTAGACAACAAATTTAAGGAAATATGGGCTAGATAATTAATAATAGAATATCATAACTTTTTAAATTATTTTATTTTTAATGGGTAACGGAATATCTTTCTTGTATTTTACCCAAATATCTGACGGGTAAAGGAGGTTTCTACCATATTTTTTAAACATATTTTGTATTTTACCTTATTTCGCAACTACCAATTACGAAAATGTTTGAGTTATGAAAACAGCCACGTGTTAGAGTTCGTACTTTGTAAATACGAATAGAACTTCTCTACCATTTGCCTAATGAGATTCGTAGTTTGTAGTTTATATTATTAGTTTGTATGTAGAGTAGTTTCTATATATTACATTATTTACTATTTAATGTAAATAAATAATATTTATTATTATTTAAATACATATGAATAATACAAATATAAAAAGAAGAAACTATTAATAAAATTTATAATATATACTCAAGTATAATATCTTATCAAACAATTAGGTATATTTTCTTTATTGTATAAAACGATATTAAATATACATAGATTTATTTCCATATATTAGATAACCATCTATATTTAAATTATATATAAGACCAAAAGGGGTATAAGTATATGTGTATCTAGGGGTGGGCATTGGTGCATCCTAAAAGGTTCTACCTATCAACGGGTTAATACAATCTAAGCTCTAAACTAAAAATCTTTAATATTAACTGAAAAGTAAAAAAAAAATATTTTAGCTCATTTAAGCTCATTGATATGTACTATATGGGGGATTGAATTTCATGACCAAACTCATACACTAACATTTGACGGTGGATCAATTGATTGACTCGTTTTTATGGATTGGGACGACCCATACCCACCCACTCCTAAGTATATCACAATTAATTTGAAAATCTAACAATGTATGGAATATGTGATAATACCAAATAAGTGATTTTATGTCAAACTGTGACACTAAAATTTCATATACATAAAGGAGTTATATCGAAATTCTAACAATGGATTGTACATGTGATAATACTGACTTAGGGAGTTTATGTTGAAATGAACATATAATAATATTGATCACAATAAAAATTAATTATTTTAGAATCATAATTTTTAGTTTACCAAACAACATGCATATCTGTAATTAAAATTACTTAACATTCAATGGTTTTCCTATGAAAATTCAAAACTAGAGAAAACATAAATAAGATTTTTGTGTCTATTAAGGTAGTTTTACAAGTATATATAATTACGTATAAACGAATAATTAATTTTGTATGTGGATAAACATATGTGTAGCGGGACTGATATATGCAAAGCCACTATCAACCCCGTTTAAAAAGAGTAAGTAATTTTACAACTCGTTACACATCTATCTCTATTTAACGATCAAAATACACCATAAACATAATATATTATCCTATTAAAAATAATGTCGTATTTTATTAATACTGAAAACTACCTCAAGTTTTTTAATTATTTTTATTGTGATTTGAGTTTTTATTTTGAATTATTCTATTAAAAATAGCAAGCGATCTCAAGTTTTTAATCCATATTTGTTGTAATTTTTTTTTATTTTTTTACACATGTAGTGAGGTCTTATTTTATCAAACATAGAATACAATGTCACTTTAAAATAAATAAGAGTTAAATCAACTGTCATTTATGGATAAAAAATAAAACGAAATATGTGCAATGTTATTTAAAAATATTAATTAAATTTAAAAAAATATACAATGCTTAGTAAATTTTCTGGTACTGATCTAATTGATTGGTGCTATCATCTTGATGATGCATCGCATATTTATCATAAAACGTAAATAAAGTATGAATACATAAATTACAAATTTTAATATAGAATTGATTATTTAAAATTACAATTAATTATAAAATCAAGAAATAAATAATCATTTCCAGTTAAATATTTAAAATATTGAAATTGTAATATCTAACTATACATTTTTATATTAATAAAATAATAAATAAACTCGCTAAATTTCACAAATTTTGATCAAAATTAATTTTATTTTGACATTGTGGAAAACAATGATAGAATGTAGCCGGTAGTACAATGTTGTAATTTTATAAGAATTAGTCGTTTTAGATTTCTTCAAACATTGGTTATTGGAGTTTTTTCGATTTGATGCTAGGTTGATTAAAAAAAATCATTTTTAGTTGATTTTATATTTTTTAATCAAATAATATTTATAATTAATTATTTACTTCGGTAAACTTTTATATGAATCAATTAATATATTTAAAATAAATTACCCAAGATCCACAAAAGGAACACTACAAATGCATTGTGTTCTACAAACAAATGTATATGTATGCAATAAACTCAATTAATCCCTTAACATTGGCGCCCTGGTGTCATCAATCTCTACAAAATGTTTCCTTATAATAAAAATTCAAATTTTATTTTTTATTCTATGCAAGTTTGAATTTTCTTAAATTTCAACCCAACCTAAAAATGTATAAAATATTCGAACATTTTTGCAATTAGGTCATCATTATCCTTGGCCGCCCAGTCTGATTGGACAACCAATGTGACATTCATTTTGTCCAGTCGAGGAAAGAGAGTATCCCGGCCAGGACACTCTATTTCCTATATTTTTATTAAAAAAAATTATTAAAAATTTATTTTAAAATTATTATAAAATATAAATGTTTATAATATATTTATATAATAATTTTATCGATAATATTATGATTCTAAGGTATCCGATGTGCAAAAAAATAATATTTAAAAATTACAAGTGTCCGGATATTGTTGTTGGAATGAGATGAAAGTTATTTATAAATTTAAAGAATAATGATGCGTAGGACGAAAATAATTGAGGATGACCTTAGAAGAGAATATCATGTAATAGTAGAGTTTTAATAAGTTGCAGTATAATTAAGTATTGATGACATACATAAAAAAAGGAACATTGAAAAAGTAAATTATGATGGATGAAAAATATATATTTTTAATATTAAATTTATTAATTAGTGATGATCGATTTCACCATTTGGGAAAACGTAGAAAACCGAAAATTGGAATAAAAATGCATAAAACACCAAATCTATTATAATTCTAATAAATTTAAAAACCAGAAACTCAATTTGTAAAATAGGCTTGAACAAGGTGAAACACAAATGGTAACATCAAAGTTCACACATATGTTTTTAAACCATGGTTAAACTGTAGTCCGCATTGTTCACGGTTCGATTCAAATTGAACTAATCTAGTTTTGTATTTTGTATTTTGTATTTTTGAATTTATACAATAATTTAATATTATTTTATTAGATTTTTTTTCATTATCTTTACTTTAATATTAATTATTTACGGATATTCCTAATATATAAAATAATTTTAATTATTTCTTACAAAATATTATGAATTTGTTTTATCTTTTATATATTAATAAAATTATATATTATATTTATTTTATGAAGTAACATAATAATTTATTAATCTTATAAAAATTATGATATAAGGTTATCTGTAACTTTGTCCATGCCCAAAATAATTTGCATCGTATAAATCTATCTACACATCATCATTCTCTCATATCCAAATTATATTATATTTCAACTTCTAAAATTTATCACTCATTCACATCATTATTTATTTCTCTATCATCCACGTCATATTTTCTCCTCAAATTTCATTTTATCTTTCTATCTCATCAATTTTAATTTTTTGATTATATTTATTTTTATTGTTTAGTACTCATTTTTAATATTTCGATTTCGAAATGTTATAATTGTACCTAAAATTACATATTTATATTTATCAAAATAAAATTATAAATTTTATAATATTTATATTAATATATTTATTTATTAAATTATTTTAAATAAAATAAAAATAATTTTAAAAATAAAAACAAATTAAATATCTGATTTCCGCGGACAAAAGACGCCCAAACCTTTGTCCGCGGAAATGGATCATCGCTCATGTAGTCGTGTGCGCTGACATGGCGTGCAACAGAACGGATATGTCTGTATTTCCATACGGGCCGTTATACCAAGTCTAATTAAATCTTTCTTAAGCTTTTACTGTTCAAAACGGTTTCATGTAAGTATGAGTTGACATTTTTTAATGTTTTTAATTATATTTAATTTAATTTAATTTGACTACCTTAATATGTATTAAATGTTTAATAATTAAACTTGTTAAATTACATTAAACTTTACTGCTTTTTAATTATATTATATTTTAATTAAAATTTATTATTTTAAAATGTATTTAATTGTTAAATAAATACCTATGCATAATAACTTTAAAGTTATGCGTGATTGACTCTTAATTTTTTCACATTCACTCATATTGGATCGAGTTGAATTCTCTGATTCGCTTCGACACTTGACACAAAACGACGTCGTTTTGATTTTTTCATTAATTCGATTTTGTTCTTCTTCGGAAACACAATTTATGTGATTTCACAACTTTATTTTGTAGTCGATATACTTGTGAATTATTCCTACAAGAGATGATAGACCGCCGGATAGTAGTTGTTTTTGGAAAAATGGTATAATCGATGAGCAATACTTCGTTTTTAGAAGTTAAATCTTCTTATAAAATAAATTGATAAATATTTATCGTTTTAAACTTATATTTATTTAATTTACAACATATTTTAATAATTATATTTATATTTATTTTATTTAATAATTCGAATCGAGTCGAAAATCCGACTCTTATATTTTTATCGAGTCGATGAGGCATGCTTTAAAGTAGGATGCAAACCAATGATATGATATTAACGGTAAGAAAATAACTGGACGGTTGATCGTTACAACTTGATACCGGGTTTTTGGGTCCAAATAAATAATAATAATATATATATATTTTTGAACTTTTGAAAAATTATTGGTACCTTAGTTTAATATTTCGTGTACGGTGTTACTTATTAAAACTTATTATTAATTAATTGATTTATTATTTAATAAATATTCAAAACGGAATAGTATTTTAAATAACTAATATTTATTAGTTAGTTTAATCGCTAATAAAATATTACCATGTCATCAATTTTACAACAATTTTTCTTATTTAATATTACATATATAATTTAAATTTAAAATAGTCATATCAATGTCAGAAATGCAAGAGTGAATATTTATTAATCATGATGACATTTCTGCTCAGCGCCATATCCAAGGGAAATCAATCAATCATAGCTATAGCTGGACTATGATTACATTTTTTTATTGCCCTTGCACAAGTAATGAGTAATGAAAGGATTCTTGGAGTTCCGGTTACTATTGCTCTTCGCCTGCGGTTGATCTTCATCATATGATCCAAAAGCTTACTATCTGTTAGCTTTTATGTGAAATAATCTATTGAGGTATTGCAATGAGTCCATGTTATCTGTTGGATCCAAGCTTAGTTGCAGATATTTGAAATTCAAATTTGAAAATCTTGAGTGCTATTTTCAGGTTCAGGGTTCAAAATCTAAATCAGTGATCAAACGGCTAAGTGATCAAACGGTTAACTGATCAAACGGCTGAAGCTTTAGTATTTATATTTGTATGATGATGCAAACAGCTACTAAATTTGATTTGGCCTCATGTCTTTGGCAGAATCTTCCTCTGGATCTTCGGATGGTGGAGAACACAGCCTCAATGTGGCCATATGCCCAGTGTTTTGCTTCTGCATTAGCCCATAATGTGGGCGTTTTTATGAAATCTTGCCCTTCAAAATGGTATCGTGCCCTTCTTGCCAATCTGCACTATATTTCTTTGAAAATGATGAATCTATGGAAGCTATATCAAATTTATCTTTCTTACGGATGTTCAATTGGGCTGTAGATGGTATTCATATTATAATCCCTGCATGTTCTTATGATGGTGGAGTTGCTATTAATTTTTCCATCACTGATGATGATAATCTGGTTAGGTTGTGTAGATTCGAAGAATTTGGCACCCATAACATTGTCAGGATAAATTTATTTATAAATTAACACCAATTTTTTTGTGTTTATCAATTTGACACTGACACAAGCTATTATCACCTAAATAACACCTACATATTCCCCTAAAATAAAAAAACAACTTTATATATTTAATAGAAACGGGATTGAGTTATAAAATAAATTCATTTTTAAAAACAAAATATTTTATTAATTAAATGATTTTAAAAACAAAACAGAAACTTTTTTAAAAGCAATAATTTATAATTTATTTAAATAATTTATAATTTATTTAAATATTATAAAAAAAATTTAAATAATATATTTGTTCACGAACGTTCATATTTGTTCACAAGAATATATTGTTCGAACAATGTTTATATTTTTATTCGAACAAACGAACACGATCATATACGAGCTGAACACATATTGTTCACGAACTATTCGGATCGTGTAACAGCCCTAACTACAATTTTATAAAAGAAAATAAATATTAAATTATAAAATTAGTTCCAATATTAACATGTATATATAATACACAATATATATGTATATTGTGTATTATTATATTAATTTAATTAAAAAAACAGAAAATGTTGTCATTCCGTAGTCATATTAGTTGTAAATGGTAAAAGAATAACTTCAGAGATATAGACTAATTTTATAATATTCAGTATTAAATAAAAAAAATGAATTATAACACAATTATATTTCTAAAAAATTCT
>RWGZ01001778.1:13697-29003 GCA_009725065.1 Utricularia reniformis | reverse complement strand
CGAAAAATGTGCATCTAAACGTAAAACAATAACAATGTCTTTAAATGGTCAATATTAAATTGCATTATTTACTTGAGGTGTCTTACATGCATTTCATTAAAATTTGAGGGTTATATGTGCATATTTTTATTAACTTGAGGTATCATATTTGGGTTTACAAATTATGCAAATAAGACTTTCATACGAAAAATTATACAAAATTGATATTTCAAGTTCGAAAAATGTGCATCTAAACGTAAAACAATAACAATGTCTTTAAATGGTCAATATTAAATTGCATTATTTACTTGAGGTGTCTTACATGCATTTCATTAAAATTTGAGGGTTATATGTGCATATTTTTATTAACTTGAGGTATCATATTTGGGTTTACAAATTATGCAAATAAGACTTTCATACGAAAAATTATACAAAATTGATATTTCAAGTTCGAAAAATGTGCATCTAAACGTAAAACAATAACAATGTCTTTAAATGGTCAATATTAAATTGCATTATTTACTTGAGGTGTCTTACATGCATTTCATTAAAATTTGAGGGTTATATGTGCATATTTTTATTAACTTGAGGTATCATATTTGGGTTTACAAATTATGCAAATAAGACTTTCATACGAAAAATTATACAAAATTGATATTTCAAGTTCGAGAAATGTGCATCTAAACGTAAAAAAATAACAATGTCTTTAGATGGTCAATATTAAATTGCATTATTTACTTGAGGTGTCTTACATGCATTTCATTAAAGTTTGAGGGTTATATGTGTATATTTTTATTAACTTGAGGTGTCATATTTGCATATTTTTGTTAATTTGAGGTGTTATATTTACAATTTCGTAATTTGGAGAGTATGTCATTTACACCGTTCGAAAGTTGGAGGGCCACCGACAAATATCACCCAAATTGATAATATATTAAAATATTATATATTTTTTAGGTTAATAATATATTTCTGTAGAGATATATATCTGATATATCAATACATTTTTATCTAGTATATCGATGCACTAAGTTAGTTTAGTCACTTATACCGACAACTATCGATTTTTAAAAAACTGGTTTTGTCTGAGAATCTATATTTATAATGTTCATCAATTTGTAATTTATTTAGATAAAGTCGTACACGTTTTGCACCATTGGACTCATGTGTCAATTATCTTTGATTTGTTAGAATTTCCAATTATTTTTTACAATCATGCCCAAATATATATGTTGTAACTAGCTCATTTGTTCTTATTTGTGGATGCTATTGTTGATATCCCAATGGCACTATTACATTGATAGAAATAAAAATTATTATTTCCTTGAATCCTTTTCAACATCATGACCTCTATTACTTCACCTTGTATGACGGATAATTCCATGCTTTTTGAAATCGGTTCATATCAACCAGTCCAATGGTGAAGTGGTGTTAATGGTGTTGTTTGGAAACTCAGTACACCGTCCGTTGTGGTGAACGTAGAGTAGTTGTATTTTATTTTAACCAAATATCATTAACAACTGCGTTTGTATGACCGCAGAAAACAACGGTGAGTTCGCAGCTGAGTTTACCCAACGGCCACCAGACCGCACATACCAAATGTCAATTTTACCCTTAGTAAATTATAATTTATTTTTTTAAAAAAATAATTTTGATTAATGACTTCTTATATTCTATAAATTATATGTTCAAACTATAAAAATATATATAATAATTTATAAATATAGTTTTGAAATAACGAATTTATTATAAAATAATATGAAATATAACTTTTAAATTATAAACAATTATTTAAAAATAAGGGCAATATAGTCATTTTATGATATCACGATCACTACATTGCTGTTTCAAAAACGATTTTTTAAAATCTCGGTCAGATCACCTCACAGCACAGTACAGTCATCTCATCTCACCGCTATTTGCCAAACGATGTTCCAAACGTACCCAATATCAATTTGATCAACTCCGAAAAATTGTCTCATCTAGAAACCAAGTCACGTCAGCAAAAAGTCGGTTCGATCCCAATCTAAATACTAAAAATCGATCAAAACCGGTTTGATCAACTATAACTGGGCCAAAAGTTTTTTTAAATGAGCTACATTTTAGTCAATATTCTTTGAAATACGAGGAAAAAAAATTCTATTTTATGTTAAATAATATATAAATATTGTAACTATATATATTTTTAAAAACTAGTTTGAACCCATCCAAATATGAGATTCGACAAATAGAAGAGATATTCAATTCAATATCGAATCGATTTCAAAAACAATAATATTATTTATTAATGAATCTATCATCATTTTGTATATTGAATCCATTACCGAATGAGACTATTGTTTGATGTTAACACGACAATTGACATGTAGTAGGCTAGAGGTTCAAAGCGTCACTCTAATAAATGAGTTTGTTTGAAACTCAAATTAAAAGTGCGGTGAGGTGTGGTGCGATGTCCAGATCGTGATTTTTTAATGATACACAAAACACAAGCTTAATTGTGATGTGATAATCGTTAAAAAATCACGGTATCTTCACAGCTGTGGCCTCATCATGATTTTAGAAAAGACTAATTTACCCTTACTTCTATTAATTATAATATATATATATATATATATTAGTATTTTTACATAAATCGCGATCATAATATCCCAATTTTACCAAACATATTTAAAAATTCACGATCATCATATCTCACCATATCTCACCACACTTCACTACATTTCACCACACCGTAATTTTAAAAAACTATACCAAACAAACCCAATATTCAACAAGAAAATATTGCTGTAAATCAGGAAATTGTGAGGGATTCTATTCCAATCTTCAATAAGAAAAATAGAAACTCAAAGCCAAGAAGATTACTGCAAACAAAAAAACTTTTATTAACATATTCAAATTCAAACCATACAAAAGACTCAACAACTACGGGTAAACTGTAAACTCAAAATGATGCATCGAGTATCAGCGTCTCGTCGATTCTCCAACCATCAAATCCTTCGTGATCCCTATATCTTCTGGGGTTGTCTCCTGTGTAGTTGTAGTATCCAGGTTGAACTGGGTAATAAGCAAATGAAGGGATGAAGCGTGCAGGAAATGGATTAACGGCGAGATAAACCGGTGCCGGAAAACCCACCGGAAACCAGGCAGCGGCTCCTCCGTAACAGTAGAATCTTGGATCAATAACGTAGGAATCCATAGCAAAAGAGATTTGTAAACTTAACTTGGCAGCGAATGATTTGTGATTCTTTTTGACGGTAGGTATTTATGATGAAATGGATTCTCAATATGGATGCACGCTGATCTTGTCATTGATGAGAAGTCCAATGCTTTACTCTGTTTTATGTTTCATTGGATATGCGTGCTTAGACTTGTCTTACATTATTTCCTTATTAAGTTCTGTTATAGCTTTATTAAACTATCCCTAGTTCGTTCAATGCAATTGCTGTTTTTGCTCTTCAATTTCTTACGTTAGAACAAAGAACATAGACAAGCCTTAAACTCATACTTGAATCATTCATTGATTTGATTCATTCACCAACAACCTTCATTGAAGAGAGTTCAATCTCTACATTCAACCAATATAAATACAACAGAATCACACTCAACATCCTACAAAATCTGGTATCGGAGCCCTGTAACATCTGCAAATCACAATGCAAGGAGAAAGGTCAAGCTCTGGTCCACGCTTTGATGGAAACAATTTTCACTTCTGGGCTAAGCAAATGGAAGTTTACTTACGATCTCAGGACTTGTGAACTTATGTTGAGCTTGGAGAAGAAGCATTGCCACCGACTCCAAACCCTCGCCGAGCAACACAAGCAAAAAATTATGCAGAACAAGTTGCCAAATCCTTCAAAGCATTGGCTGTTCTACAGGCAAGTCTAGAGAAACCTGTACTAAGCAGAGTAATGAATTGCGAGGATGCAAAAGAACTATGGGAAACCTTAATGGAAATGTATCAGGGAAGTGCAAAGGCTAATGGAGTGAAAATCAGTGCTTTAAGACGCCAACTAGAGAGAATGAGGATGAGTACCTCAGAAAAAACAACAGATTTCATCGACAAACTCATGAATATTGTGGCTGAAATCAGACTACTCGGAGGCTTATACGATGAAGTAAAAGTCATGGAACGCCTCCTTGACTCACTACCTGAAAAATATGATCACAAAATTTCTTCATTAGAATCTTCATATGGCGACATCTCAACAACCATGACAGTGCAACAACTAGCAGATGAACTTCTCACCCTCGAACTTAAATGGGATTCAAGAGCTGATGAAAAAAGTGCAACTGAAGTCACAAAGGACAGATCTGAAGCAGCCTTGGCTGCAGTAGATTAAAATCACAAGAATCAGAATTTCAGAAACAACGCTTACTTTGCACCTGGACGCTTCTCGCCCTGCCCTCATTGCAAAAAAACAAACCATAGAGAAAAAAACTGCTTCTTCAGACCAAGTGCATTTTGTGAAAAATGCAAATCTTTTGGACATGTAACCAAGGTGTGCAAAACAATACAGATTGCACAAGCAGTTCAGGATCAGCATCAGGACAATGAACCAAAAATTACTGACGTGAACAATGCTCTTGTGTCATGCTTTCCCTACAAACCTTTTAAGTGTGCTGTTACATTAATGGATGGGGAACAATGTCTAAAGGCAAATCAGCCAAGCGAGACATGGATGATCGACAGCTGTTGCTCCAATCAAATGACAGGAAATCGCAACCTATTTCAAACTATGGAAAGAATCACGACAGGATTAGTCGAAATTGGAGATAAGCGTATACTACTCGTAGCAGGGAAGGGTAAGATAAAATTTTTGAAAAAACTTGAACTGACTAATGTTCTTTTTGTGCCAGATTTGGGATTCAACTTGTTAAGTATTGGGCAATTGATCGATGAAGGATTCAAATTAATCTTCGAAAAATCCTCATGTCTCATTTATCTGCCAAATGGTGACTACCAAAGTCAAGTATCAATGCTTAGGAGATGCTTTTATGTGAATCCTCATGACTCCAATGAAGTATGCTTGTCGGCAATTGATCAAAATACCTCACTTTGGCACAAAAGAACAGGTCATATCGGATTTGAAAGACTTTCCAAACTGTCAAGAAAGCATAGGGCAACTGATATTCCCTCCTTAACACCGCTGAAAGACATATGTGAAGTATGTCACAAGGGAAAAATGGCAAAAACTCCATTTCCAAGTGAAGTCTCATGGAGATCAAATTACGGACTTCAATTGATCCACTCTGATCTGTGCGGACCAATGTCCACTCCGTCCTTAAGTGGCAGCTTATATTTTATCTCGTTTATTGATGACATGAGCAGATTTTGCTAGACGTATTTTGTAGCAAACAAAAGCGACACTTTCGAAGTCTTCAAACACTTCAATATTGAAACAGAAAAACAGTTGAATGCCTCAATAAAGTTACTCAGAACAGATAATGGCTCAGAGTACAAGTCTGCAACGTTTGAGGAGTTTCTGTCTCAAAATGGAATCGTGCATCAGTTAACAGTGCCATACAACCCCGAACAAAACGGCACCGCTGAATGAAAAAACAGAACTCTACTGAATATGACTCGCTGCTTACTGCTGGAAAAACAATTGCTGAAGAAAGTATGGGCAGAGGCTGTAAATGCATCAACATTCATTCAAAATAGACTCCCTACAAAGGCTCTTGAAGACAAAACACCGTATGAAGCTCTCTATAAGCATAAACCTTCTCTGAAAAATCTGAGGACATTTGGAAGCATTTGTTATACATTGATACCTTCTAAAAAAAGAGACAAGCTCTCCGACAAAGCAAATGTGGGAATCTTTGTTGGATATGGACTAACTTGCAAAGGATTCAGAGTGTTAAATCCCTCCTCACTCAAAGTATATGTCAGTCGAAGTATCAGTATAGATGAAAGAAAAAAATGGGACTAGACCCTGGGATGCAGCGTCCTCGACTCCAATGTCCCTGAGCATGATGAATCCTTTAGTCTTATCGAAACCTTGGAAGATGGAGAGTCCTCACATACCATGGATGAACATGATGAAAGCATGAATGAAACAGTCACGGAAAACACACATGTGCAAAAAATCAGAACATTATAAGACATATACTCTCGATGCCTAACTGCCAAAGAGACCCCATCAAGTGCTGTTGAAGCTCTGCTGTCAACAGAATGGATATTAGCCATGAAGGATGAACTAGATATGATTATTAAAAACAACACTTGGGAACTTGCAGATAGACCAATAAATCAAGAAGTAATTGGACCAGATGGATATTTAGAACGAAGCTAAATCCTGATGGAAGCATTAACAAATTGAAAGGAAGGTTGGTGGTGAAGGGATACTCTCAGATTCAGGGAGTGGACTTCAATGAAACATTTGCCTCGGTAGCAAGATTGGATACTATCAAGTTGCTGATCACTCTAGCTGCGCAGAAATGATGGAAAATGTATCAAATGGACGTGAAATCCACATTCCTCAATGGTGACCTCACTGAAACTATTTATATCGAACAACCAGAAGGATTTCTGATCAATAAACATGAACATCAAGTCTTGAAACTAAAAAAGGCACTCTACGGATTAAAACAAGCACCAATGGCATGGTTCTCAAAACTGGACACACATCTACTGGAGCTAAACTTCTCTAAAAGCCATGTTGAAGCAACTTTGTATTTCAAGATTGAGGCCTGCTCTATCACCATCATCTCTGTATACGTAGATGACTTGCTGGTATTGGGTAACAATGGCTCTGAAATTGAAAAGGTAAAGAAAGGTATGCAGTCCTGCTTTGAAATGAATGATTTGGGAGCAGCTTCATATTTTCTTGGATTTGAATTACATCAAAATTCACTTGGCGTTTTTATGAGTCAAAAAAAATATGCTTATGATGTATTGATAAAATTTAATGTGGAGGATGTTGCATATGTGCCAATGATNATATAATTATATTTATTATTATTATATATATATAGGTATATTAGTATTTTTACATAAATCGCTATCATAATTTCGCAATTTTACCAAACATATTTAAAAATTTACGATCATTATATCTCATCACATCTCACCGCACTTCACCACATCTCACCACACCGCAATTTTAAAAAGTTATACCAAACAAACCCAATATTCAACCAGAAAATATTGCTGTAAATCAGGAAATTGTGAGGGATTCTATTCCAATCTTCAATAAGAAAAATAGAAACTCAAAGCCAAGAAGATTACTGCAAACAAAAAAACTTTTATTAACATATTCAAATTCAAACCATACAAAAGACTCAACAACTACGGGTAAACTGTAAACTCAAAATGATGCATCGAGTATCAGCGTCTCGTCGATTCTCCGACCATCAAATCCTTCGTGATCCCTATATCTTCTGGGGTTGTCTCCTGTGTAGTTGTAGTATCCAGGTTGAACTGGGTAATAAGCAAATGAAGGGATGAAGCGTGCAGGAAATGGATTAACGGCGAGATAAACCGGTGCCGGAAAACCCACCGGAAACCAGGCAGCGGCTCCTCCGTAACAGTAGAATCTTGGATCAATAACGTAGGAATCCATAGCAAAAGAGATTTGTAAACTCAACTTGGCAGCGAATGATTTGTGATTCTTTTTTGGGAGCGACTGTAGGTATTTATAGAGATAAGTTTCCATGTGTAATAAGTATCTGGAAGATTTCCAAAATCCCAAAGTTACTTGGTAATGTAATATTTCATCTTATTTTATTATGGAAACTTTCCTTCCTTAAAATAAAATTAACTCCTTAATATTAATTTAATTTAATACTTGGAGAGAAATATTAATTTTTTTAATTAAGAAAAAAGTATATTCAAATTGTAGTATTATCACGGATGCTAGCGCCAATTCAAATGGTAGAAATTCAGGATTACATTCCATCAAGGAAGTTAAACCGGTCGGTATCGTTCATACCGATCATGATCTGTACGAACGATTTTTCCTATATTTCGTTGATATACCGGTGATATATCAGAATATCGGTGTACCGGTCATAATCGATATTTTCCGATATGACCGGTATACCATCGGTATGACTACCATGCATTCCATGCGAAAGTGCATTATACTTCAATCAATAAGAAATAGGATTTTTATATTGTAAATGTTGCATAATCTAAAATATTATTATGACTATTAAAGAAATAAATGTGAAGAACTACGTTAAGATAAAACATAATTTGCGATGAGATTACAATGCTAATTAATTGCATATAAAGAAAGAAAAATGATGAAATAATTTTAATAAATTTATGAAGAATTTTGTTTACTTAGATTACAAAGACAAGCCCCTTTATCCCTTTACAATTTCCACAATCACACGAGTTTACCAACCTCTCCATCACACCTTTACTATTACGTATTAACCCGTTGCAACATATCGTCACCGGGTTACAATCACGAACCGAAAAAGTAAATCTATAAGCTCATCTCCATAAAAAAGATGAATGTGTATATTTTCACGGTTTCATTCCACTCCTTCGATCAACCCCTAAATACGTACCGGCAATCCGAAATTTTGAAAAGTTTTGATTTCACCTCGAAGTCCAGCCGTTACTATAACCATACCCCAAGCCGATCTATTTTGATAAACCCCGTTCGAGAACTCAACGTTGCGGTTCTTGGCTGCCGGTGAGACGACAAGTTTCTCGTCTTGACGTGTTGCTGAGAATCTATCAATATGGAAGGAATATGGTGATGGGGTTGATAGAGATCCATGGAGTGGACTGTTACTGCAACCAGATTCACAAGGGGAGCTATTTTCATTAGCTTCATCGACATGGATAATATTTTCGTGATGATAACCGATGGTTCCTTCTCCTTCGTCGTGTATTGGAGGTGATGAATTTGGGAAACCCCATGATTCGGAAACTGGTCCAGGCCAGGGGATTGCTACTGAAACATCTTGGCAGTGAAAAAACTCGTATGAGCGTGTTACTCCAACTTTACTTCGGTTTGGTTGAGATTCATAATCGTGTCTCCAGATGTATACGCATGAATCTTCGCTCGCAGATATCACATACTTTCCATTTGTGGTCACAGATGCTGAAATTTGGCTGTTTGTGTTACGAAATCCTGCCCAAGTTACATAAATAATAAAATGATTCAATGATCAAGAGTTGTAACATAATACCATAAGAAAATCAGATAACAGATGCAAAGCTACAGAGAATTTTCTGCTGACCCAAAAATACCATTGTTTTGAACATGGCACCAGAAAATACCTAGAATTACCTTTGGATAAAGCAAGCGAACCAAAAAAACAACTCTAGCTTTAACCAAAGTCGATCGATTCATGGGATTTTTCGAATACCATGTTTAAAGCAAAATTCTATTACATTTATAGGTAAGAGTTTAGTATTCTAAATGTAAAACGATATAACATCGACCAATATGCCAAGATAATCACATTAAACTTGAGCTCAAATACCACATAATACTCCAATTATTCCAAAAAAGGCCAACTAGCACTTTCAAGCAATCTTTTTATTCTAATAATCCTTCGTGGTCACTTTAAGACAAACGCTAACAAGCCAGTAGAATGAACCAGACAAAAAATCCCGGTGCAGAGGATCGCACATCAACATGACCTCTATAGAATATGAATAGGTTGAAGTTATCAATCACAACTCACAGTTCAGACATTGTAAAAAAACAAATTTAATAATATGACAGGATATGGAAGACAAGAATCCGTAGTCATGTGGTGAAAAGATAAATAGGTTTCCTTGTGTTGGAGGGTAGAGTAAGGAACTTTAAAGGCTCAGCACATTGCAACTCGCCTGAATAACACAAACAACTCTGGCCTACCCTAGATAATGCAATGTCCGATGCAACTCCAGGGATGTACAAATGTTGACATGCCATGTTACTACCTTTTTTAAAAAGAATATGCCGTAATTTATTAAATTTGTAATAAAAATAGTGATCACTATTCATAAACTAAGAACACCTTATGTAGCCCTCAACTACACTAAATAGAAAAAAGCAACAGGAAATTCATAGATTTTTTTAAACCGAAAAAACAGCATAGCAAAGATGCATAATCACCCAAAAAACTGTTAACGGAGACAAATTAAGTAAATAATAACAATACTTAAAAATGCAGAACACGACTGTACTGATAATTACTCAATCAAAATAACCCATATAGAAAAGCAAACACTTTGTTTCAAACCATCTAATTACCTTTAAATTTGTGAACAAGGTCCACACCATCTATGGCTCGAATTCTGGAATCTGCAGATGTGATAACCACTTCTGAAGTACTTCCAGGCGAGAACTGTAAAATGGATATAGCAGGAGCACATTTTCAATAAATAATTTTCTGAACAGAAGAAAAAGCCTCAAACATCCAATTTGACTCACTTGAGAAATCGTCAAACCAAGAATAAGGATTGACTGATGCACAAATTTACCTGGAAACCAGTTATTTTCTTTTGGTGGGATTTCTTCTTATTTTGCAAATTGATTTGGCTTTTCTGCAGTAATTTATTTTCTGAAAATATTGAATCCGTAAATAATTTTACTGATGAAGAAGAGTGAATTGCATTCAGTGAAATCTAACCTGATGTGTTGTATAAGCGGCAACTACCCTTGTAAGAACCAACCAGAGCTCCCTAAAAACAAATCACGTTAGCATATGCTTGAAATGTAAAAATGAAAAAGGAATCACTATTTCCACATATCAAAAATAACATGAGTAGGTTCTAGTGATATGCAATGAACCATTCCTGACCTGCCCATCTGGTGTGTAGCAAGCTGCAGTGACCATTTCATGCAAATCAGTCCAGTCAACAACTTGACGATCTGGAATGCTCCATATTCGGACTTTCGCATCTAAGGATCCACTGATGAAGTACCTATCATCGACTGGATTGAACTGGATGCAAGTAACTGAGTCAAGGAAAATCCGCAAACTAATTAATGGATGCTGCACATTTCATCCATAAGAACAAGATCAGTCCAAGTGTTACATTTTTACACTAGGATCAAAACACTTGCTTTATTGTTCTCCAAAACCTTACCGCCCGGATTTTCTGTAAGCTTGGCATCATCAACAAACTTTTTCACTGCCTATGAAGTGCCCAATTAATCAGCTTAAAAGATTAAATTCGCATGTTGGACACAATTTTGAAGACAAACGCATCAACATATGAACAAGCAAGGCCATGCTCAGCAGATCACTCTTAAGAAATTATGTTTCAGTATTCAATCCCATCCAACTAAAAGGACTGCTGTAAACATTAAATTATACAGTATCCAGTAGCTTCTGTGTGTTTCTTAGAGTGTATCAGTAGTAATATCAAGTTCACAGAAGATCCACGTCAAAATAACACTCACAGTGGATCTATGTTTTAATTTTAAAAAAAGCAAGCTACATAATTTAGTTCAGGAACGAAAACAAAGAATTTGCAGGAAATTACCATAGTCACTATGAGAAAATATTTTCAGGCAGGACTTGCTAGATAAATCCCAAAGGCGCACAGTTTTGTCCATTGAAGATGATAATAGTTGCTGAAAAAACTAATAAGTGTATTATTATGGGCATTCATGTTTTGATAAGACAGAAAAACTTATTTAGATCAGAAACTGAAAATCTATATGGCATGTTAGATACATGGCGACATGAATGTTTACCAACCTGAGACTTGGACCATGAAAGATCCAAGATATCGTCTAGATGCCCTTGCAAGGAGCACACAGGTTTCTCTGAAAGGGAAAAAAGAGTCTCTGGCAAAAAAACTTGTTCGAGGCTCACAGATTTTCNGTTAGCTCTCGTGTAGGATCAAATATATGGCAACTTTTACTCTTAAATGAATTCGAATGAGCATCTGAGATGGGATCCGCCGGGTCATCAATGGGAACTTCATGAAGCTCTTCTTTGGCAAACTTCGCATTGTGACGTTCCTCACCATCCATGTCCACAAAGTCGAACAACGTGTTGTGCACACTATCATCTGATGACCAGTCGATGCAGCTTGTATTTGAGGTGTTCCGTGATCCATACGAATTGTAACCATCTGAACAATAAATTAAATTATCACACATTTAATTTCACATATATGAAAATTACAACCACTTCATATTACCAGATTGTGAAAACGCATCCGAGTTGTCACCCCCACTAGACATTTGTTCGACAAAATAAATAAACAAACCTGCAACAATTATATGACGTTCTCAAACCAAATTTCAATTTAGCAATATAACAAACAAATTAAGTAGGGAAAACATCAAAATTTATTGCACAATTACACATATCTCCACATCAGAATCATCCATTTTGAGTTGCAAAATCAAAAAAAAATCAGAATCATCCATTTTGTTGCCTCAAAACAGAAACAAAAACGAAAACTAAATCTGTCAATTTGTTCATACAATTTATAGAAAAAAAAACAAAATAGAAACGAAATTCGGGAAAGAAAATCATCTCCATAGAAAAGGAAAACGAAAAAATGAAAGAAATTTGTTTCAAAACGCATATTTGTTTCAAAATGAAAGCGACTACAAATGCGAAACAAAAACAAAAACGATTTTGTTGTGCACAAACAGCAACGATTTTGGTTCGCATATTCGGACCAAAAACAGCACACTTAACAGAAGAGAGCACACTAAACCCTAAACTTAACACAAACAAAACCTTTGCGTCGATTTTGAAGATGAATTAGATGCGTCGATTCTGAAGAGAGCCCCAAAGTTGGAGNTCAAAACGCATATTTGTTTCAAAATGAAAGCGACTACAAATGCGAAACAAAAACACAAACGATTTTGTTGTGCACAAACAGCAACGATTTTGGTTCGCATATTCGGACAAAAAAGAGCACACTTAACAGAAGAGAGCACACTAAATCCTAAACTTAACACAAACAAAACCTTTGCGTCGATTTTGAAGATGAATTAGATGCGTCGATTCTGAAGAGAGCCCCAAAGTTGGAGAGCGCAAACCCTATCAATGTCGATTCTGAAGAGAGCCCGCAAGTTGGAGTTGGTAAATTATACAAGACAACACTTAACAGAACCAAAACGGCGTTAGGGCAAAATTGGGGACCGATTTTGCCCTAAATCGCAAAGTTTGGGGACCAAAATTGTCACTATGTGTAAACTTTGGGGATCAGTATTGCCAACTTTAAAGTTTGGGGACCCGTTTTGCCAAAATTTGCAAAGTTTGGGGACGTATTTTGCCAAAATACGAAACTTTGGGGATCAAAATAGCCAAATTATCCAAATTTTGGGGATTGATTTTGCCACTATAAAGTTTGGGGACCAAAATTGCCAAATTAACCAAATTTTGGGGACCCAAGTCGCCATTTTTCCAATAAATAATTTATCATCAAAATAAAAAACTAAAAATTGGTTAAAATTTAAAATTAATAAAATAATTAAAAATCGATAATAATTATATAACTTATCAAATTTATGATATAATAATTTATATTTCTTATTTGTTTTTGATTTTTTAAATTTTGTCTTCTAAAAAAATCCGTTCAAAAAAAAATCCGATTCGAGAATCGGGAGAGAATCACGAATCCGAGAGAATCCGATTCTTAAATTTTTGTAAAAATAGAGAATTCTGATAATATTGGTTAAAACCCTATTCAACCATCATTTAACACTCAATTATGTTTAACACTTTAATATTTGAGTCTTTGACAACATTGTTTTTTTAATGATTTTATTTATAATTTTTTATCCTTTTATAATTATGTATTTAGCTTCTTTTATCCCACACGCCAAATGAATAAATATATGGCATTTCTTCAAAACCGCTAATCCAATTACTAAAATCATACATCACAAGAAACAAACTCCAAATTCATTTTTCCAAGTAAAGAAAACTAATCCCATTCTCTTCTCGTTGTGTGAGATATTTCAATACGGATCTGTTTCGAATCATTTACATGGGGAAAACATCATTGAATCATCGAAAGTTTTTCTTATGGATTGGATTTACGATCATTTATGGGTGGAACTCGGTATACAGCGGTAAGATCGGCATCAATTGGGGAAGAAAAACATCTCATAGATTGCTTCCTTCTATGGTTGTCGACATAATGTTGCAAAATAACATCGATTATCTCAAGATCTTTAGTCCCGAAATGAAAGCCATGTCGGCATTCATCGGAACCGACATTGCCGTAACCTTGACGATGCCTTCCTCGAACTTAGCTTTCTTACAAATTCCTAATATCGGTAGATACTATCTAAATCAACATGTTCGACGATTCAAGAACATGGGTGTTAATGTCAAGTAAGTTGATTGAATTTCGCTATGATAATATACATGTTTTCGATCATTAATTTTTGAGAGAATTGTACATTCAATCTCCATACATTCGTAATTTTGACAAATGTTTGGTTCTCAAGGTTTGTAACGACATATTTAATATAAAAATTTTAAAGTTTTGACAAATTTGGTTATCCAGATATTTGATTAATCAAATCTCTAAAGTGACAAAAAAGTTCGTGAATTTTGGCCAAAGACTTTAATTAACAAAATTGTAAACTTTTAAAACCAATTATGTCGTACATGCAAAACTTTGATAATTGATTTTGCAAAAAAATATAAAGTACGAAAACTGGTTTGATCATCTTCACAATTTATGAGTCACAATTGTTACAATTATAAAATTAAGAGATTAAAATTGTCTGAATCATAAACTATATTGATCAAATTTGCATCTTTTTATATGGAATTAGGGGCTTGAGTATAGGAACTGACGTTACTTCGCTGGGTAACACAACGGTATATGAGCTTGCGGTGACGGCGATGAAGATCGTGAAGCATGTTATCTTATCAAACGAGCATGATTACCTTGTTGCGACAATGACACATAGCCTTGATGTATTGAACCCGATCACGAAGCCTTCGGACTCCGATTTCAATTATGTGTATAAAGAGAAAGTGACGGAGTTAATGGAAACTATAAATGGCACGAGATTCCCATTTTCAATCACATTTTTGCCGTTGGAATTCGTGTTGATTAACAAAATGCCAATTGAATTTGCCTTCATGGATAACAAGTCCAATTTCACGGTCCAGGACGGCGATCATGTCTACAGAAACGTGTTTGAGCTGGTAATTTCAGTCACTTTTTTCATCAGTTTTCATGGATTTGAGGAGTTAGAACTTCAAATTTCAACAGGTTTATGATTCTTACGCCGCTGCTTTGGCGAAAATTGGAGCGCCGGATGTAGAGATAGTGATATCGCAGATCGGATGGCCGACGGACGGTCATACAGCGGCGAATGTAGTTAACGCCGAACGGTTTTACAGATCATTCATTCCTTATATCAAGAGTAACAAAGG
>RWGZ01001778.1:0-12697 GCA_009725065.1 Utricularia reniformis | reverse complement strand
ACTACCAGCTTATGACCTTGCAATGCAATCTGATGCTGCACTTGTCCTCGACCATGGAACCGATGTCTTTATCTGGCTCGGTGCTGAACTCGCTGCCCAAGAAGGAAAAAGCGCTGCAGCATTGGCTGCGTGTAGAACACTGGCTGAGGAGCTTACTGAACTACGGTTTCCCGCTCCGAGGATTCTTGCGTTCAAGGTCACATTGTTATTTTTTTGATTGAGTTGCAATCTGAGGTTAATTTGGAACATAAATATGACCCTCAAATGTCTTTTTTTTCTACAGGAGGGAAGCTCACAGGCTCGATACTTCGTGTCACGTATGATTCCTGCTCACAAAGATCCTGCTTATGAGCAAGAAGCCAGATTTCCACAGCTTAGAACATTAACTAGTGAGCAAAGAACAAAGCTTAAAACCAGCTTCATACACTTTGATGATCCCTCTTTCTGTGAATGGATGCGGGATCTGAAAGTTTTGCCCCCGGAGCCCCGGTAAACGACTGTTTCCCTTTTGAGTCCTTCATTCCATTCCATTCAAGGATGATTTGTTTGGTAAGTCATGGTAACTGTACGGATTAGCCAAACTTATGCACACAGCACACAACTTATTGAGTCCATTTTTGTGTCCCAGTTTGTTTGCTTCAGCCTGCTTTTCAAAGTTTCATGAAAAATATTGTATTGTGAGACAGATACTTATTCAATGAAAGTTCATGTAAAGCACAGGGGCTTCTTGGAAATTTATGCATTTTTTTGTGTTCCTGATTGAAGAGGAGGGAGGGGCATGGCGTTCTGGTGAGAATTCCGGGAATGCGATATTTCGATTACTACAGCAGTGTCGTTTTCTAGTAGAAGACGAGAATGCATGATCTGCACCACAGTTGTGGAACTCGAACCGGATTGCATTTGCCTAGACAAAACAAACAAGAAAATGAAGACGGTTCCATGGCCGTTTGGTGTAAGCAAGATGAGTCCATGCCATCCATCCTGAAACTCGACAACCTTAAATAGCCCCCCCTCTGTTGTTTTAGAAACAAGAACAACAAGTCATCATTCTTAACAGCAATTGATGAAATGTTGCTGATCAACGATCAAGTCATACGTCTTTCGACTTGGCTTTCCCCATGGATTTAATCCCCCTGAGAAGCTAGGCAGATTAACACAAATAATAGACCTGAAACTGGATAAATATATCTCACAAAGAAGCAAAAAAATGGTTCTTGTAAAGATGTGAAAACACCACCTTTTTGGAATGTAAAGATCTACCCATTCACCTGCTTTTTTCATTATCTTCATTTGCTAACTGATCTATGTTCATGCGAATCAACAGATCGTATGATTCGAAACTTCCCCGAAGGAGAAAAACTTTGAAGATGGATGCACAGTCGGTGGTTCCCATGAATTCTTATATGAAATGTCAAGGTTTGTGATTTGCTATGTTTTTACAACATGTTTCTTGTAATTTCAGTATGATAAATAATGAAGTTATTCAAACGTATATCATGAAGAATAAACGAAAAAATAAAGAAAAAAGCAGCAGGCTATTGAATCACAGTCTTATTTCACCACTAGCAGCAACTTTCTTGTCAAAGTGCAGGCCCTGCAGCCAAGATTTCATCAGTGAGTTTGCCATCCTTGCCGATTTCATGGGTCGCAAACACCTCAAAATTGTTCTTGAAAAGCCCACCAAGTTTCACTAATGTCTCCATGTAAGCTTTCTTATTTGACCACTACAAATAACAACACCAACAGTTAAATAAACCACGGGTTGTGGTTATAGTTGTAGTCACTTGATAAACGTACAGTGTTAATGGGATCAAGGATTTGTGACTGCACACCCTCCACTTGATCCGGAATTTCAAGACCAAAAACTTCAGTCTTGTGATACGTAGCATTCAACAAGCCACCCGAGTGGATTGCGTCAATGATTTTTCTCGTGTACGCTAACTTTATACGACTCCCTTGACCATAACTGTAACAAACAGACCAAACCGTATATAAAATACCATTAAAACTCGTAAATACAAAGCCATTTTTACCTTCCACCCGACCAGCCTGTGTTGACAAGCCATCCCGTTGCACCGTGCTTTTGCATCTTTTCAGCTAACATGGCTGCGTATTTAGTGGGATGCAGCATGAGGAATGCAGCTCCAAAGCACGCTGAGAATGTTGCTGTTGGTTCCTTTATTCCATCTTCAGTACCAGCAACCTGCAAATACAAGTTCAATATACTTTTCATGATCAAAATAAATGACTGAAAAAGATGGTACCAAGGCTGTGTATCCACTGATAAAATGGTACATTGTTTGTGCCAAATTCAGCTTGCTCACTGGCGGGAGCACACCAAAGGCATCACAGGCTAAGAGGATCACATTCTTGGGATGATGAGCAACACATGGAATTTTCGCGTTAGGGATGTATTCAATGGGGTAAGCTGCTCGAGTATTCTCTGTAATGGAACACTATATTATTTATATTGTATAGAGACATATAGATGATAAAGAATACATCACCTGTGACTGACTTGTCATAGTAATCCACTTCACGTGTATGCTCATCAAACACAACATTCTCCAACACTGCAAAATCACTTCATTTCAAATCTACCCAAAAAAAGTGTTTAAATTTTGAGAAAACCTGTTCCGAATTTGATTGCATTCCAAATATCAGGCTCCTTCTCCCCTGATAAATCTATACACTTTGCATAGCACCCTCCTTCGATATTCGAAACTCCGTTATCGCCCCAACAATGTTCGTCATCTCCGATAAGATAACGATTTTGATCAGTAGACAAAGTTGTTTTTCCAGTTCCTGATAAGCCAAAGAAAAGGGCAACATCTCCTTGTTTACCCATATTACAACCAGAATGTAATGACAAGATTTGTCGCTTAGGCATGAGATAATGCATTAAACCAAATAAGCCTTTCTTCATCTCTCCGGCATATTGAGTGCCGAGTATCACCATTTCTCTTCTACCAAGATTAATATCTATGCTAGTAGATGATGTCATATAGTTTGTGTAACGATTACATGGAAACTTTCCAGCATTGTATATAGTGAAATCTGGAGTACCAAAATTCTCAAGCTCTTGTGGAGTTGGCCTAATACACCTGCCACAGATCACTAATATTATAATCACCACCACTTTTCAAGTATCAGAAATCATATTTACTCACATATTGTGCATGAACAAAGAATGGTAAGCCCTTGCTGATACAATCCTAACTTTGATACGATTCTCTGGATCCCAGTTAAGGAATTGATCATTCACAAAAACCTTATCAAGTGAATTCAGATAATCCACAGCTCTTTCTCTGTTAACCAAGAATGTGTTTGCATCCATTTCAATGTTGGGTGAACCCCTAAACAAACAAAAAATAATTAGAGAAGCTCTAGTATAAGTGTTTAGGAATGATTAAAATTGTCACTTACTTTCCCCACCAAAGCTCAGCCTCTGTTGTCTCATCCTTTACCACACGTTTATCTTTAGGGGATCTTCCAGTTTTTGCCCCCGAAAGGGTAGCTAACGCACCAGTTGATGTAATAAATGAACCTTTTTCATTGAGTATGGCTTGCTCGTATAATTCTGCACACGCTCACAACTATGACGAACCTCCGAATAATAAAAAAAAACTTTAAAATTTACCTGCGGGTGAGAGGTTATAGAGCACATGAGTGAATTTCAAAGAACTATCACTGGCTTCAATGTTGGGTATAGCATTGTGATGAGTCGCTTGTGCTATTCGAGGAGTCTCAGTTGATTTGGCAGGATCTCCTTTCACTAGTTTCGGGCCTGTCTCTCTGGTCAAGGATGCCAAAGATGCACTGGAGAGGGCGACAAAAAAAAAATAAAAATGAATAATTTGAATTTAATTTCAAGTAAATAAAAAAATGAGGTCGTGATCTATTAATAGAATATGATTACATAAAAAATTAATTAAATATTGGTGTTATGTAAATAAAACAATTCACATTATTTTTTAAATTAATAGAATAATATCAAAGAAACAAATTAATAAAAAAATGTTTTCTATTTTCTCATAATTTCAAAAAGAATTTAAATTGTTTTCTATTTTTTTGGAAGAAAAAAATATGAATTAAATTTGGTACCACGTACACTTATGTTATAAATTCATAATCATAAAAAGAAAAAAAATAACCTTAAAGTTTGTGATGTGTCAAACATTTTCCCTTTTGTCAAATAAAAATAAAAATATGCATATAATAATATTCAAATGCAAAAGATATTAAATTAAGTAATATTATATTGATTTCAAAGTTATCAAATTTTATTCAATTCAAATGAACATTAATAAAAAATTTAATACTTAAAATAAAAACGAATAAGGATGTATTTGTCATTGATATTCAACATAATAACATAAAAATATAGTTAATATAATAGAGATATTATGTTTTTTTTATTTATAAACTCATTTTTATTAAATTAGAAAATGATATTCATCACTTTATTAATTTTAAAATATGCATATAATAATATTCAAATGCAAAAAATATAAAATAAAACAATATTATATTGATTTCAAAATTATCAAATTCTTCCAAATCTTATTCAATTCAAATGAACCTTAATAAAAAATTAAAGAAATTAAATATAAACGAATAAGAATTGTATTTGTTATTGATATTTAACATAATAACATTCAAATATAGTTAATATAATAGAGATATTATGTTTTTTTTATTTATAAACTCTTTTAAAAAATGATATTCATCATTTAATTAATTAAAATGTTCAATATATTAATTGATATTAATCAGTTAATTATATTTTTAAAATAAAAAAAATTAAATCAGTGATTATTTAAAAGTAATTATATATATATATATATATATATAAAAGTGTGGAAAATGAAAGATGATCTGTAATAAATAAAAAATTTGGAAGATGACCGACCCACCGGATCCGGATAAAAAATATGGATATGATTTACGTTACCTGATGGACTTAAGCTGTTCCTCAGCTGCAAATGCACCATGAGCACCGTGGAGTGGAGTAGTCGGCGCTGATTTCTTTTTCTGCAATGAATGGAGCTCGTCGATGGTGTGAGCTTTAACAGGCGGCGTGATGTCGTCGTAAAATATTCCGTCGTCCTTCTTTTCCGTCTGGATTTTGGGAAGCCCATTCCTCCCAATCGCACCTGAACCCTTGAGACTCGGTGACACCATTTTTACAGCAAGAGAAAACGAATCAAATTCAGAGAGAACGAAGTTGGTAATGAAATGATAGAAGAGTTAGTATTTATAAGTGATTGGAAAACTTAGTCAATATAGGATCCCTCATTCCCTCCCATTGGAAGACTTGAATTAATTTATTCATAAATATTTTTATTTGCAAATTACTTTTAAAACTATATCCATTTTAAATCTCTTTCATAATTTATTATTTATTTGTTTCATAATAAAATAGAAGATGTGGGTTTTTTTATAAAACTTATAAATATAAAATCATATTGAACAAAAAATATTACCATGGATGAGGTGTAAACCAATGTTTTAAAAACTAATACCAATCAATATATAGAACGAGTCCAATGCCGGATATGTATAGGAATATGTGATTTGCATCACATTTTTACCGGAATAATAAAATAAATTAAATTATCAACCTAAAGAAAATACACGATTTTTTAACTAATTCTCAATTTATACTGTTCTTACTTCGAAAAAATAAAATTACAAAAAATTACAAACTCTATATTTTTCCTCCGAAGTTATATGGCCTGCTGGAAACTCGTATTGGTCAATATTTTGTTTAAATAGATACCAAAATGGCTTGATCGAAAATTTTTAGTGTACCAGGTCGGTATATTGGAAAATTAAAACAATGATAGAAAAGGTCAAGCTTATTTTGTGAACTTTTGTGTTAAGATTTAAGATAGGCAAATGCCAGATGAGTTATGAAAAAAATATATTTTAATCACTTTTTAAAATAATCTATATGGGTTTTTGGGAATAGATGTATCCTAACTAGTATGACCGTTTATACCTCTAGGTGGGCAAAGATTTGATCCAACATGTTACAGTTTGAACCCGTTAATTAATACAGATTGAACCAATGGATCAAGAAACTTTTTTGACTCATAACGGGTTAGAAATTCAATCTAACCTGTTGGCGGCAATGATAGCAGGATACGGCAATTGAGTTGAGGATAAGCGTCTGACGCGAATTTGATGCGGATTCGAGTGGGACTCGGGTAGGAAACGTGTCCTGGCCAAAACAAGAATTAAATGGGCAAATAGGTAAATTTACATTTGTTTAGGTTTAAAAGTAATTTGTTTTTTTTGTGTTGAAACTTACGGGATGCCTGCGGCTGAGCAGCTTCAAATTCCGATTTCTTTTTCTTCCCCAAACTTTATGATTGAAGGTTGTCGTTCGATTATTGTCTTTGTTTCTCATGGGAGTAAATGTGATTGTTGATTTGTTGTTTATATCCCTACTTTCATAAATAAGTTAGATTTTAATTCTTATTTTTAAATGCTTATCATACACAGTTGTTTTGAATTTATGTGGTTGAATGTTGCTAGAAAAGTAAAGTGATTGATATTGTGTTCATATTTTAGTTATGTGCAATGTATTTGAGTATGTACGAAACATGTTAGATAAATGTCTCAAATAGATTTTAGCAAAATTTCTTGCACCCTTGATGCATATATTATATTTTTATGTTCTCAATCTCTTATTAAATTATGTAGGGACTACAAATATAAAATATTTGTAATTATTAATGATGCAGTACTTATTGATGGTGAAGATGAAGCAAGAGAAGTTCATGAGCAACAAAAAGATCTCACTCCATTATGGAATTTTGTAACCAAGATAGGGAAAGCAAGTGAATATGGAGGAGGAAACTTTAAAATTGTTTGCAACTTTTGTCAAAAACAATTTATCGGATCATACTCTAAAGTTAAAGCACATTTACTAAAGATTGTAGGATTTGGTATAGCAGAGTGCAAGATAATAACAATTGCGAAAAGATGTGAATTATCAAAGTTGGAGAGTGAAGCTTCAAAAGTGAAGGAAGTTGCTAAACACAATCGTATGGTTCCACTACCTCGATCTATTTCAAGTGATACGGGTAACAATTCGTTTTCATTCTCAAATGAATCTCCTGCACTGTATAATCAAGAGCAAGGATCTTCAAGTAAAAGGAAGAAAATTACTGGTAATAGAACTCTTGAAGATTGCCATAAAATTCAGGTTAAAAAAAATTTAGATGTTGAAATTGCTAGAATGTTTTATTCCGATGGTCTTTCATTCAACTTTGCACTTAATCCGCATTACGAAAAATCATATGATTTGGCATGCAAGTCACGGCTCCAAGTTAGTTTTTTAAATATCTACTTTAAATATTACTGATTTTTTCTTATGTATAACTCTAATTATTTTGTTGGTTATAGGTTATGATCCACCCAAATATGGTCTTTTGAGAACAAGATTATTGATGGAAGAAAGAGAACATATTGATAGACTTCTTGAACCGATTAGATGTCGATGGAAGGATAAATGAATAATTATTGTATGTGATGGTTGGACGGATCCACAAAGAAGACCCCTTATCAATTTTATAGCTATCAATGAGGACAGACCAATATTTTTACGAGCTGTGAATTGTGAAGGTGAGATGAAAAATTACATATTTATTGCTAATCTAATGAATGCTGCTATTTTGTCAGTGGGAATTGATAAGTTAGTTCAAGCTATTACCGATAATGCTGCAAATTGTAGACTAGCAGGTCTACACATTGAGAAAAAATATCCACATGTATTATAATTTTTATGCATATTTTGTTTGTAGATTTTTAGTATTTCTCATATTTTTCTATCAATAATGAATAAACATATTTTTTGGACACCGTGTGTCGTGCATACGGTCAATCTAGTGATCAAGAAGATATGTGCTCCAAAGAATACTCTAGATGGTGAAGCATTGTATAGAGAATGTTAATGGATTCAGAATTTGGCCACATTGGTAACCAAGATAAAAAATCTCATCAATAATCACTCGATGAGATATGACATGTTCAAGAAGTACTCTACGTTAAAAATGCTCGCCATTGCTGATACTCTCGATTTGCGAGTATGATAGTCATGTTTGAAGAGGTTCAAGGAGATTAAGATGTCTTTACAGACCATGGTAATTAGTGAAGAATTGTCTTCTTATCGTAATGATGATATCGACATGACACAAAACATCAAAGATAAGTTGGTGAGTGATGTATTTTGGGATCAAATTGAATATATTCTTGCTTTTACTAAGCCTTTATATGAGATGATTAGAATATGTGATACAAATAATGCTTCTCTTCATACTATCATTGAAATGTGGAGTACTACGATGCCAAAAGTAAATGCAACTATTTTGACACATGAGGGAACAAGTGATGGTGAAGTGAATAGATTTTGGAGTCTTGTTGAAGGTGTGATGGAAAATGAAAGGAAAAAATACATTATACCGTTACATGCATTTGCTCATTCATTGAACCCGAGGTACTTGATTCATTTAAATGTAATTAAAAATATCATTATTCATGACTTTTTATTTACTTTGATAGGTGTACAACTGAAGAGTGGCAACAACAACACCCTGATGCATGTCCTCCACACTTGGATGCTGAGATTTGTGATTTGAGGAAACAATGCATAAAACGCATGATACCGGATGAAGATTTGAGGGTGATTGTAAATCACGAGCTAGCCGATTTTTGGGAATGTACCGGTAGGATGGCTGACTTGGACTCGATTGTTGATAGGTCTAAGATAGATCCTCGACGGTGGTGGGTTTGTTCATGGATCATGTGCTCCTAATATTCAGAGAATAGCAATTAAATTATTGGGACAAATATCTTCATCTTCTTGTTGCGATAGAAACTGGAGCACATATGCATTTATACAATCAGTAAAGAGAAACAGAATAACTGCTTCACAAGCTGAAGATTTGGTATATATCCATAACAATCTTCAATTGTTATCAAGGAAGACATCAGACTACATAAAAGGACATTCAAAGTTTTGGGATGTGGCCGGAGATTGACATGAGTCGATGGAAGAGGTTGGTATTGTAGATATTGCAAACTTATCATTGGATTGTCCTGATTTGGAAGCTATGATATTTCCTATTGAAGAAAATGTGAATATTTGATTACCTAATTAATGATTTGAAATATGTTTGACATTATATTGTTATTTTTAGTAAAATATTTCATGTTGTTTTTTACTTGCTATGTTCAAAATTATGAATTATGTTCAAATTATGTTCAAAATTATGTTCAAATAAATAAGTTAAGTCTTATTTCTATTATTTTTTAAAATATAAAAATTAATAAAATTTTGAATATAAAATAAAAATATAAAACTCATTCTAGTTCACGAGTTCGATTCTTTTGGTAAATAAGAATCCCCGCATCCGAGTCGACGAATCCGGGTAGTGTCGCGGTGGTGTCCTGCTAACATAGGTTGGCGGTTGATACAACATAAATAATAAACATAAAAAACTTGAATTCAATTCTAATATCAAAATAAATTGATCCATATGAACCCATTGACCAACATGACTCGATATTTTTTTTTTCGGTCAACGCATACATTTTTGAGGGGATGCTCATGGGTTGACATGTTTGTATAGGTTGCGCTGACCCATCCCCACCCCTAAACATCAAAGCCTATTGGTATTGTTTGTACCATGATATTGTATAGGGTTATTTTCGTAATTTTGGCACCCCGAGGATCATGTAGCACTTCTCCGAGGATGTTTTGAAAGTTTTCGGATGATGTCGAGATGAAACTACAACATAGGTATTTTCATAACTTGGTCACCCCGAGAATCGTCTGTCATGTCTCCTAATGTATTTTGAGTGTTTTCGGATGGTTTCGATGTGAAACGAAGATGCGTGTATTTTTGTATTTTGGGCTCTCAAGAATCGTGTGGCACACCTTTGAAGATGTTTTGAGTGTTTTCGGATTGTTTATATTAATAAATTATAAAAAATAAATTTATAAACCAAAGGTTAACCGTTAACTTAACCATTGGCTTTGACGGGACGGGGAGTGGGTGAGTTATGAAGAGGATATATGGGACGGGGAACAATTTGACAGTATGTTAAATGGGACGGATAGCGGTTAGTTGTGTAATCGCCCCATATCCGTTCAGTTGTCATCCCTAGTCACATCTACTGTCCCAAGACCTAATCCACCTTATTAGAATTATAGTATCAATAATCCTTCAACAACCTTTGGTTTTGTAATATTATTGTCATTTGAGAAATGATTAATTTAGTTTTAATTTTAATAATTATATTTATTAATTTATATATATATGAGAGTATATTAATATATTTACATAAAACACGATTAATATATAAAAATTTAACCAAACATATTATACATTTATAAATTCATGATCATTATATTACACAATATTTCACACGACTCAATTTTTAAAAAATGAATCTAACAAACCCAATAATTTCAAGTGGCATTGAGTCAACTATTAGGTGTGACTTGTGTTTTTACGGTTCAGAGTACTTTCAACCTATGTTGCGCCGAAGCTTCTGGCTACTGTCGTTCCTGCTTCGGAAGCGTGCCGAATCACATCGGAATCTACGAAGCTTCCAAGAAACATTTCATTTCATAAAAAATATTTGACAATTTATTTTTAAATGTTGTTAGTTATTAATATATAATAGTTTTTATAAACGTAAGATTGATGAGATTTTTAAATGTACTATTTCAATTTTCAAGTTTAAAATAATGATTATCATTATAATTTATATAATTATATTTATAAAATAGTGGTTTAGGAACCGTTTCGGAAATCTGATTCTTCTAAAATTTACGCTTCATCGATTCTACTTCGGAGTTTCGACGAATCCGCTTCGACGAATCCAAACATCGTTGCTTTCAACCATAGTGTGTTTTCACCGTAATTAATAGTAAATTTTAGTAAAATATCCAAAATTTTAGTAATAGTAAAATTTCCAAATTTTATTCCTTTAATTAATTTAACAAATAATATACACTGAGCTATTATCATCCATTTTGTTGGACCCAAAATAAAAATAATGGCCCATCACCATTTTTTTAAACAGAACCAACGGTTTCTATTAGAGATTCGTTCTTTTAAATTTAAAATCAACGGTTAATAATAAAAAAATAAATATTTTGTAACTAATTTATTAATAAAATCATGAATAGTAATGTTTTTTTACAAAATTAATTTTTTACATAACGATTGATGTTTTTAAACAGTTTAACCGACATGTCACAGTTTTTCAAAATCTTGGTTATTTTCAAAGTTTAATGTAGAAAGTTCGATTGAAACATTTCTATAACGATTCGTTCTTTTAAATGTTAGAACGTGTGAAAATCAATGATGAAATGTTTAAAACTATTAATATTAATATATATATATTTTAAATTTTAAATTTCAAAAACATGAATAATAACATTTTTATAAAGTTAATGTTTTTATAAAACAAAACATTCACACAATAATTGACATTTTTGAACTGTCCAACCATCTTAGCTAACCGTTTCTCATAACATTGTCATTATTGATATATGTATACAAAATTTGTATCCAATTTTTATATATGTTGCACGATTCATGAGGTGTGTGTCTTTCAATGCAACTCACGCACCCGATGCAGGGTACATAAATCTTTGTTGGGTACATAATTATGAAACTCCTCAGATTATAGGAGACATGTTTTATGATTTATATGATTTGAGGGAAAGATTAACAAGTAACCAAAGCAAAAGACAAGGTGATTTAAAGTGGAAAACTCCTGAGAAATGGGAAAAAACCACAGAGCTAAGAATAAGAATGCTTTTAGTTGATTTATTACGAAAATAACGTAATTACAAATCTGCGCGACTTATAAAATGACAAAAGAAGAAGAACAATATATGAAAAGAGCAATGCAGCTAACATAGTCATGCACGCGATCAAAAGGTCATCTCGAGCTTGCGGATTCACCTCATTTTTATAGACAAAGAGATTGAACCGTCATGTAACCGTTCTAACAAAATAACCGCTGTCCAACTGCACGCTCGTAACCGATGTTCTGCCCCCTTGTAACAGTTCGTAGCGAACTAATCGCTTAGGGACCTATCCTGCAATTCTCAAAGGATCGGTTCTGACTATCCTCCTTCGGTCCTGACGGTTGAGCGGCCCATCGTGCTTTGTGAATCTAAACCAAAGATGAATCTTTGCCAAGTCATGAATTACGGTCTGCTTAAATTCGTTTTCTTGTCAAATGGATTAGCCCAATATATTTTAGGCTTCCACTAGTTTTGGATACTGGGCTCCGAAGTTTTCATCATGGACGTTGAGACAATAATGAGGAATGCATTCATCATACTAAGAAGACATGGATATTACAATGACGATCATATATTCACTCACTTGTAGATATAGGACACCAAGTATATGTATACTATTATATATTCCAAATACCACATATAAAATATGTTTTTTTTTCTTTAATGAAAATGTTCGAATGGAGGTAGAGTACATCAAATCTTCCTAATTGTCAAATTACTTATCTTTAATAACTTAAATTTGGATAAGAAATAAAGTAATAATAATGTTATAAATTTGATTATTTATTAATTTGTAAATGTTTAACTTAATAATATATATTTTATTAATTTTTTATATTAACACACTCTAAACATTCC
>RWGZ01001777.1:0-29101 GCA_009725065.1 Utricularia reniformis | reverse complement strand
CCATTCCCATGCGTAATTCAAAATTAGCAACGTGATCGATCGGATCACCGTCGCCGCGAAACGTCGGCAAAACCTCGGGGTTGCGATAATGCCGATCTGGGACTGCCTCCCAGATCTCTTTGGTAATGGGGAGCATCAAATCTCCCAGGGCGTCGGACACACCTTCAAATTGTTGGGATTACGCCTGAACCGCGTGCAGATTATGCCACCAGTTGTCATCCTTATTCCGCCTAATCGGGGCCTCCATGGCCTTGTTGAATAAACCATGATTGTGTCCCAGATTGGGTTCGCAATCCTTCAGCGCACACATGCTCTCCAACTCCCTAGTGAGCTCGTCGATTCGTCGCTGCATCTGCTCCTGGTCATTCCTCAGAGCAGGAGTTGGAGCTCTGGACGGGGGTGGAAGAGTGGATCAATATCTCGGCCTCCTCGTTGTTACGCCGCGTCTGATGATTTCCTCATCATCAGTGACACGCTCATCAGGGTCGCTCCCGTAACCTCTACTTCTTGGAATAGGGCTTGAAACAGCCGGTGGTTCTGTCTCACTTCTCTCCGACGTAATTTCCAGTACCACCTTCATAACAACAGCTTCCAGATCCTGTAAAGTGAATGTTAGTGCTAGGAGATTTTCGGGAAGCACGTCACTGTCATTCGTCGAAGTTCCAGTTGCCATGCCTTTGATTATCCTATCCATAGTAGAAACCTCAAATGGGATTAAAGAATCGTCCCCACGAACGGCACCAAACTGCTATGATCATTTTTAGAGGGTACCAACAGTCGTCCGGTTCGTTAAGAAACGAACTCGGTTATGATTTGTTTTTCGTGGGAGAACGATTGCAAAATATAAACAGTAATGAGGCAAAACAATTTATAGTGGAAAACCCGTGAAATTAGGAAAAACCACTTGACCAAGAGCAGGAAATGCTCTCGGTCGATTCAATAATCAAATAAAAGTTCAAATACAATAAGAACAGAGGCTTATGAAGATAACGAGGATAAGAAAGCGATAAGAATAATCCCGGCAGAGTAACGGCCTATTCTTCGCATTCAAAATGTCCTGCTAATTCCGTCGTCAAGTTCTATATTTATAGGGCTGATGGCGTTTGAGATCCACGCACTGTAACCGCCTCTGACAATTTTGTTGAACGTCATTATCGCACACTGTAAAACGTGGCTGGGACCGATGCGTTGAAAATGTGACCAGACCCGAAGCGTGGAACACGTGGAGAGCCCCGAAGCTTAGAACGTGTGACTGTAACCGTTTGGACCAATCCATTAGATCGGTACGTATACATTCCTTGTTACGACCAACTCCATCTTCGGCCCTGACTTCTTAATGGATCTCTAGGCTAGTTAATCCAAATGGGCCAAAGTGACGATCTTGGGCCGCATTAGTTCGTCTTTAATCATTCGGGATAGCCTCTCAGATTGGGCATAATCCAATAGAGGGTACTCGATCCCGGAGCCCTCATCAACAACAATGTAATCAATGACTCAATGTTTGTCTTTTTTTTTCATATTTTTCTATGTACTTAATTTAAAACATTGATGATATGTTCTTGATTATTTATTCTTGATGCTTTTAATTTTGGTATTTTGTTGATAATTTGGTATTCGGTATTTCAATATTTGATTTGATTTGGTATTTGGTACCAAATGATGATCCTTAGATTTTATGAAAATTATTATATAATTACATTTATTTAAGTTTTTGCGGTTAAAACCGGTACGAACTACGATTTGAACCAGTACTTAGGTTACTCCATCGATGGGCGCCTGGAAACTTGTTTCTCTCTACACATCAGTTTTCTCTCTGTACACATCATCTTTCTCTTTCCTTAATACTAATATAAATATTTAAAAATAATAACTTTCATTTCATCCATACAACAATATCCGGATACTTACAATTTTTATTTTTATTTTTTTAATTATTTACATTATTTTAGAGATGTCATTTATTTTTAAATTTTAGTTCATTTACATTGTTGTGGGTAATTTAATTTAATTATTATTAAAATAAATATGTTCTAGATAAACATTGATGTCAAAATACTTAAATAAACATTTATTTCAACCCGAGAATTTTTACCTTACGAATAAGATCGTCTTGATTCAACAATAACTCTAGGATGAAAGAAATTATGGTTGAAAAACTTGGATGGATGGAAGCGTTCTTTACTCTCGATAGATAAATAGAAACTTAAAAATACATAAAAAATAATAAAATTGACCTAATTTTTAAGAAGAGATAGTTGTATAAATTTAAAAATACATAAAAAAAATAACAATTGACCTAATTTTTAGGAGGTGGGAGCCCCATCAGACCGGACGTCCACCACGGGAGATAACCTTAGTGAACCAAACATTCCCGTTTCAATAAAAATGATTGATTTAAAAATATAGAAAAAAGACACTATGTCACACTACATCAATCCACCAAGAGATAGTGTTCTATTTTATTGCAACTAGTAATCAACATTTAATTTTACTAAATCAAATTATTTTGCACTAATTTGTAATACTGCTTTGCTCTTTGGTTAGGTACATCAATGAATATCTGCCCTCATCAAACATTAGCGTTTGGTTCAATACTCTATGGTGATCGGCTTACTTGCTTACTGTCTTGGTGTTGGTGTTTTTACCACCAATACCCAATTTGTTTTATTTCTTAATAATCATTAGTCTAATCAGAAATTATATATTATTTCATATTAAAGAATCAAGTAATTTATAAACATAATTATATCATAATATCTTAATTCTATTTTTTTATTTTGAATAAAATGGACTTAATTACCCACTATTAAAAAAATAGATTAATAATACATATATTTAGTGTTATGATTCTTTTTTAGGGGTACCAACAATCACTGGTTTTTTATCATGATTAATAATCAAGATCTAGTTTTTGTTTTGTTGTTTGTGGAAATAACTTTTAGAAAAAAAATCAATAAATAAACGCATCGATTTAATATGGAAAACCCCAAAAGAATGGAAAAAAACCACAGTGTTGATAGGAAATCCTCTCGACAAATTCAATAAATAATAGAAAATGTTTGGATTTCTCTCGAGATCGGGCTCAAAATCATGCTATGTTCGCATGATATCATGCTCACATATTAGGTCTCGGATGTGACACTCTCTTCGATCCTAATCAATCTCAGGGATCGGAGTTGGCTCTCTCTATGAAGGAACGTGCACCTTCTTACCCTTCCTTTGGTTAATGCCCAGTCGCATTGCTTCCTCTTCGTCCAGAGTTCGGGGCTCAGAAGTGCTCGCATAACTCATACCTTCGAAGGGATCATATCCAGTAGCATATGGTTGCCCCACTTCGAGGGATGAACTTGTGGTCATCTCGACCACCACTTTCCTTATTAGCACCTCTAGATTAGTCATTGCGGATGCAGAAGGAGGATTCTGGAGCATGTCACCGTGATCGCCAGTAATGTATGTCGCCATGTTCTGCGTTATCCTTGCTAGTAAAGATCTCGAATGAGTATTTCCATCTGTTTTTCCCACATACATCACCAAACTGTTTTGCTTTCTTTATAAGGGTACCAACATTAATCGGATTTTTATCACAATTAATTATCAATATCCGATTTTTAGTTTTGTTGGTTGTTGATAGTTTCGGTCTGAAAAGGAAGAACAGAACATGCAATTGATCCCCAAATCTCCTATTTTATTTAGGAGCGAGTTGCCAATGTCATCCCCTGATTCTGCTCTAATTCCGTTAGTAAATCTCCATGAAATCCGTTAATTTCTTTAATACGTCCGCCAACTTTGAATATATTTATTTCCTTTAAGAATAAGTCAACACACACGTGGCGGGACCGATTGGATGCTTCGGGACCGATCGGATGCATCGGGACCGACCGAGTGCCCTAGGGACCGATCTAACAGTTACATTTTCAACGATGACATTTTTCATCCGAGCCCGAGTTGGCTGGGCTTGAGTCAAATGGGCTTTAATATCATAATCATCCGAAATAACCCACCAATTAGCCTTGTGTCGGCCCTCCTATATGGGTCACGGTCTTTATGATATCTTGTTCTTCGATTCCCATAATTCAGTATGTTTGGTTCTCATATTAAAAGTACATGAGGTGCGGTGAGATTCTCAATTCTTGATTTTTTTAACGCATACAAAACAAAAAAAAATTTGCGGAGTGTTCATTGATAAAAAAATATGATTTCAGCAGAGTTGCTAAAACCAGTTATAATCTCATAGTGATTTAAGAAAAAACTAATTTACTTTTACTTCTAATACTTATAATATAATTATTTTTATTTATATATAAGAGTATATTAATATTTTTACATAAATTACAATTATAATACCACAATTTTACGAAACATATTTAGAAATTCACTGGTAATTATATCTGACCACACAACTCACCACACTTCACCATATCTCACCACACTTCAATACACCTCAATTTTAAAAAGGTGAATCAAACAATCATTTATACTATTTGTTATAGTTCCTTTTTAGGGGTACCCACAGTCACCGGATTCTGAAAATCGGTTTTATTTGTTATTTGTGGAGACAACTTGAAATATAGAAAATGGAAAGAACACAGACGATTTTACCGTAGAAAAACCCCTTAAAAAATGGGAAAAAAACCACGTTGCCGAGAGGAGAACCTCCACGGCAGATTCATTAATAAATGAAGGGAAAATGTATAAGAAGAATAAGAACATCGAAATGAATTTACACCATATTAGGATTCATCGAAATTGGCCTCCTAGAGCTTATCTTTTAGCTCTACATTTATAGAGGGGGAAACACGTGTGTGGCCCACGTCCTGTAACTACCTCTGACGAGGTGTTTCCCCATGCTGGAAATCATAGTTGAGTCTGAAGCGTAGAATACATGCTGATAGACCCACATCCAATCTGTCAGGATCTATGTAGTCTGCTGGGACCTACACAGTCTGTCGAGACCAATCGATCTGCTAGACCTAAGCAGTCTGTCGGGATCGATCGGTCTCCTGGGATCTAAGTGGTCTGCCGGACCAATCGGTCTGCTGGACCTAAACAGTCTGCTGGGACATAAGCAGTCTGTCGGGACCGATCGGTCTGCTGGGATCGGTCTGCTTGGCCCTAAGCAATCTGTCGGGACCGATCGGTCTACTGGACCTAAGCTGTCTGTCGGGACCGATCGCCCTAAGCTGTTTGCCGGGATCGATCGTCCCTAAGCTATTTGACGGGACCGATCCAATACTTGATAATTTCAGCTGTCGAATTCTCGCTTGGGCCTGACCACCTTCATCCTGGTTTAGGACTCCTCGTTGGTATCGGATTTAAGAGTTCTCAACAAAAACTCATCTTTGGTACCCGGTTTAAGGGTTGTCAACACTATTCATACATATAATTATATAGATAGATATATATAAATTAGATTGAATCGTGTAAATATTGTTTTTTCAACTAGGATGTGTGGATTCGCCAAAGTATCAAAATTTGCATATCGGATACACCGATTCGTCGATAATCATACCGATATGCGAATATCCAGAATTTTAAATTTTTAAAATTTACATACAAAAAATACCCAAATTGATCTTTCAATTGATTGATTTTGATGTATGAATTGATTTGTTTGATCTTTAAAATTTGAAGTTTAATTGTTATGTATTATTGTTTAACTTGAATCCGAACATTAATCTCATTATAAAATTTATTGTTGAAGTATTTATTTCAATGTATTATTATTAGAATACTTCTTGTGCGATGAAGGAGGAAGAAGTATTTGAATCCTCGCAACCAAATATGTGTACCCCCAAATTGATGCAAATCGAATGTGTATTTCCAATTTTGTGTGATTTGAATTTATTATAAATAAAAGACATTTATTGAAATAAACAAACTTATCACTGTTATTGCATCAAGAGTGAGCTACAAAGGAAAAACAATTGGTTAAAAACTTTACAAAAATCACAAAGTAATTAATTTAATTGTAGATAATGATGTTTAACTAAAGTGAACCAAATTAGGCATTCATTCATGTGTTCATATTTAGAAGTAGACTAGAATAAATATGAAATTGTATTTGTTTAATCATTAATGTGGTAATAAATCATAGAGGCCTAAGGCCATGCCTGAGAGCAGCCTCCCAAACAACATCAATTTGTTCAACATCAATTGCTCCAACTTCATGGTGTTTCCATCCTTGTAAGAAATGCACCAATCCTCCCGCATGACACGCATGAACAACTCCTCGATCGAGCATATACTAATTCATATCCAAAAAATCAATAAAACGAAGCATATAAATCGTAACCAAACGAGTTTTTTGTACCTCACAAGAACCAAGTCCCTCAACATCATCAGGCAACTTCATTGCAGCTAAATTACCATATACACAATCACGTCTAAATGGAAGTACCGGAGGTACAACAAACTGATGAAAGTGCGTTCCGGATGGAGCCGAGTACTGTTCTTGCGGTGTTGCCCATTTTCCCAGGATCCATGTCTGTAAAACACATAAAAATTTCCGTAAATATACAAAATCATGCATCGCCATGTTATCGTTCATTACCTTGCAGTTCTTTGCTGCTTGATACTTTGTAACTTGTATTATATACTTTTGGAACTCTGGAAGTGCTTCTTTTTGTATCTTAGTGAACCTTTCAGTTGACATAGTAAGCATCTGAAACGAAAACACGTAGTTAAAACAATAACGAATACATTCAAATGCTGCTTCTTTTCTCTTCTCACCATAACTTTAACCTTTCGACGAGCAAGATAAAGCGCAATGGCCCTTCCGAGCTTCGAAGTTGCTCCGGTTAAGAAAACTTCATCTACTTCTTTCGGGATATTGTTAAGGATCACAGCAGCTGTGAGTGTGTTTCCATGGCAAACTCTAACTTTAAGATTTGGATGTTTATTAGTGAAGAGTACTCCACCTCCATTAAGACCTTCATTCTGTAATCAAATCGTAAATCAGTTTTATCATAAATCGAATATCGAATATCGAATATCGAATATCGAATATCGAATATCGAATAACGAATATCGAATATCGAATATCGAATATCGAATATCGAATCGTAATTACTTCACCTTATTTAGTGCAGCAAGACTTATGACTTTAACTCCAAGTTTATCTGCTCTAAGTATAGAATTCTCTATTTGCCTGTTAATGCCTTCTTTAGCAAAAGGCAAGAAATACTGCAAAAAAAGCACCAAGTTGTTAACACTTTCGACTTTTTTCCAAAAATGATAGTAAAAGTTATATTACTTGGAAGCCATATCTAGGTACAATCCATGTTTGGTGCAACTTTCCTCGGAGATGATAGAACGAGAACAAAAATGTCTTCGATTTTGCCCACATCAAAAGCATAATAATATATGAACCAGGCCATAGTGTGAGGAGATACGGTTTTATTTTAAAGGGTATCGAATTGAATGATCGGTAAACAAAAGAAGCATGTATAGATGACATAACATCAACAACATGAGCAAGAAAAACGAATTCTGGAACTCTGCTACCTGCGATTTTCATGTTCCAATGAATTCGAATCATTTTTTAACAAATCCAAAGCTCGAAAAAAAATGAGAAATACTCACTTTTTCTAGAACTGATTGCACTTTGAAGCTCCCAAGACTTGGGATTATTCGTTTTCCATAGATCATCAAACAACGGCATGAACAAGCAAAAGTTCGTCTTCATATCCGAGTGGTGAATGCTATGGTATCTGCAACAAGACACCGTATAAATAAGCCATCGAAATGTAATGTGTAGAGCAAAATAATCAATGTATATTTGCTTACGTGGGTGTTCTAACAAGATACTTTAGGACAGGGAATGCATCAAATATTTGACACGGGAAAATCTCGACATTCGAAGACCCGAAACACCAAAGAAAATCGAAGAACAAAATATATCCATACATTAGGCTTATGGATCCATAACCAATCATAGTAGTTCCCAAGATCGGAATACCAATAACAACACAAAGTAATAAGTGTTCAAAGAAGGTTAGATGCTCAGCTGCAATCACAAAAATATCAAATAGCAACATATTGTACAGAGAGTCGAGAAAACGAAGTTATTTTACCTGTGAAAGGATGAAGAACCTGAGAACTATGATGAAGCCAATGATATTTATGAAATAAATCAGAAGTGTGCAATAATCTGTGAAGCCAATAATACAGAGGTTCTGAGATTACTGTATGGAGAATGAAGCAGCAGAGAAAACCCTTTAAATCCCACGTAGGGAGATTGGCCAAAGAAGGGAAACTCAAGTAGAGAAATGAAGCAATAGCAGTTTGGAGGATTAAGAAATTATCCCTGTAAACGATTATTAAAAAGTGAGTTGTATTTATGTAATAAAAACTATAAAGGAAAGTTTTGCTAAAATTGGAAAAGATTAGAAACAACAATACCAATGCCATTCTGAGTCAATTTGGTTGTATTCGATGCCGCGCTCGTCAATTCTTCGTATACGATTCAGGAAATACATACAAGAAAATGAACTCCATAGCTGATGGATAGAAGCTCTGAGAATAAGTAACTGAAGAATATGGAAGCACCAGTTTCCATCTTTGGCTTCTCCTTTGTAATACCCATAAATAACTTTTGAAACCAAAGGTGCATACAGCAAATACTGCTCCAACAAAATGAAAATGAAAATGAAAATGAAAATCAAATCCAAAACCACAACAAAAATAGAAAAAAAATAAAGGGTTTGTTTGATTGATGACCTTGAAATTTCCCAAACTCTCCCATGGCCAAGAAAACAAAGGGGCTTCCCTTGTTCCACAAATTTCCCTCTTGCCCATATTTCCTTTATGACCTCGAAGTTGAAGACAAATGTGTAAAAACACAGAAGAAAAAGTTGGGATTATTTTTCCAGGCTCAACGGAGGTACACCTTACTTAAATACCTATTCACGGCAGTCTGCCCTGCCCCTAGCAACGGTCACAGAAGAGAATAAAGAAGAATCTTTCTTGATCAGAATGCTTCTTCTTCTTGGAATGGTTCTTGAGGTGGGTGGGAGGGAAAGAGCATTTAAAGCTATGAAAAAGACTGCAAACAAGCAGATTTGGCCGAGTCACGCGTCTAACAGCTAGATTCTGGCAACCCCAACCCAAAACCATGGTACTTATTGTGCGTAATAATGATTGCCGTGGCAAGATTGCAGTGTTGAGTTTAGACTTGAGAGATACGGATATTACATACGTTTATGGCAATCCCATCCTCCCCTTCTTTTTCTTCATCCTACCGTCCATTCCTATTTTCCTCACGACTTCCATCCCACCTTAAATTCTCCATTGTCGTCTACAGAGTAAGAAACGCTGTTTCTTCAATTAATAATATTTTTTTTAAAAAAAATACTTTTTAACTATATACCCAAAAAATATTTCAATCATTATCTCCATAAAATAATTATATTTTAGTGCAAAAAAGTAAACGTACTTTGTAATTAGCGAACAGAAGCACGTGTTTTCATTTCCAATGTTTTAACAATTTTAAATACATTTAAATATTTACCCGCACGAGTTTTTATTTAAATATTTTAGATATGTTTTATTATTCAAATTTCTATACATTCCGTACAAAATATATTAAATATATGCAACTATTGGAACTAATATAATTTAAGATTAGAACAGGGTAAAAATATTATTGATTTATAGAACTAATATTTATATTTCTATTTCTATTATACCCTCGTGACAAATAAGATGGATATGTTTGTTTTTTACGGTTGGGATAGGGATAATGTCGTTGATAGGAATGGGAAACTGGGGTTAAAAAGGTAAATACGAACGAGATCTACGTCATCATCACACAATCGGCAGATGTCATCTGCATTAAAATAATAGGCGTGGGAGTTGGAGTTGTTAAAACCAACAGATGGCCACATTTGAAAACGATACCAACTTATTTTATAATACAAAATATTTTTTTACTATATTTTTTTACTATATTTTTATCACAAAAAGTCATCCCAACGGATCACCGGCATGCCTATATCTGTCACCAACCGTTGATTAATTTACCATAATTTAAATATAATATTCAATTTTAGTTGATCCGAATATATATAAGTCAATGAGCCAACTAAAAAAGTCATTAGAATTGATTGCCTACTAATGTAGAGCTTCTTTCGCACTTATATGAGAACATTATGGTGCATTCTTTCCATTTTGTTATTTAAACATATTAAATAAATGCAAAATTATTATATATTCTTCATTAATATTCAATATTTTACAAAATAAATGTAAAATTACGATATACTATTTGTTAAAAAGTTATAATTTTACTGATGCTTCTAAAAGGAGTGTTTGAAAAATAATTATTTTACTTTTAATTTCATATTATAATAACTCTTCATTTTATTATATTAGGATATATTTATATTTGTACATAAATAATGATTTTTTATAATATAATTTGACCCATTTTTTAAAAAATTATGAGCATTTATCTTTTTTTAATCATTATCGTTCATCACATCTTATAATATAAGAATTTTAAAACCTATGAAACCATAATAAAAAATTTAAACTTCACCCCCCAAATTTACCCTCTCTTAAAATCTAATATAAAATTAATCTATTGTTAACTTCTCTCACATGATATAATTATAATTATCTCAAATATATTTATTAATATACAAAACAATAATTTTTCAATTATCATAATAAATAACCTCAGACAATCATATATAACACGCAAATTAAATATAATAAAATAAACATACCATATATTTTACAAGATATCCTAAGTATCCGAAATGACAACGACACGACGATGTTCTAGATTCTAAGTAATCTAATGACAATAATTCTTATTATAAAAAATAGTCCTTGACCTTACTATTATGATAAAATTGATTGATAATTTAATACACTAATTAATAGTATAAAGTATAATTACGTATTGAATGAGTCAACAAATAGAGTTTAATGATAAATTCATTAACAAGTCGTAATTTCAAATTAATGTGAATACAAAAATCAAAACCTAGTAGTTTGAGGTTAATTAAGGATCCATTAAGGTAATATTTGACTTACTTTTTAAAAATAAATAATAGAAAAATCAGATATATATTTAATAAAATAAAATTGAAGAAATGGCATAAAAAGTACTTTTTAGGATTGAAAAGTCAAGTTCATAAGATGTGTTAAAGTAGTGACCACATCCTCGTCTTGTTTTTAAATTTAAACGTACATGGTCTCACATGCATTGTTTCACTACAAAAATATTTGTATTTACTTCTTGAAGTAAACACATGCCTTGTTAGTTACGTAGAAAAATTTAAGGCCAAATGTATAAAAAAATAGATTAAAAGGTCACATATCCAATAATAAGTAGATCGTATTTGACCTAGTGGTAATCTCGATATATGTGGGAAGTTGCATTACGACTAATTCAGCAAAGTAATCGAATATATCTGAACTTAAATATTTTTTAAGGTTGAAGTTCTGCTCAAAATGAATTAGATTATGTCCAAGTTCAAAAATAGCAAACTCATGATTTGAGATTCTATTCGATTAAGATTTGGGTTTGAATTAAATAAAAATAATATATATAATAAAAATAGAGTCGTATCTGTCAATAGACTCGAACTTTAAAATAGTGTAAAACACCCATAGTTTCTAAATTGCATAAAAACACCTATAGTTGATATAATATGTGTTGTTGACTCAAAACCTTTAAAATTTGTAAACATCATTCCCTAAAATATTACGACTTGTGATGTTGCTCATGAAGTTTCAAAACGGTTTATATTTATTATTTGATCATAATTGATGCGTGGTTCGCGCATCAAGTTCAAACTCAAACTTTAATTGATTTGGTTCGAAATATTCACGAACTAACTCAACCCAAATGCTCCTACAAATATGATTAGAACAAAAATCATTGAAGGTGTGCTGTGAGTCTATGCCAAAGTTAAATTTTTTTGAAACCTTTGAATTATGGTGAATATTTTTTAAATGATAAGATGTAAAAGTATTGATGTAATGTCCAGTGGCTGTCCTGGTCGAAAATGAGGAAAATTTAGATACTGTTATTGTAAAAATTAGCGGTGACAAAATTTTAATTACCAATATAACAGTGATGGACATGGAAAATGACGTATTTTCGGTAGCTCGGTTTCTATTACCATAGAAACTGTACTATAGAAAAATGAGCTCGATTTCCGTGAAAATATCATGGAAACCGAGCTGAATATTTTAATTAAAAAAATGTTTTTAAAAATATATATTATTTTTTTTAAAAAAAAATTGTAAGATAGCAGTCAATGTTAAAAATTAAAATAAAAAAAATAAGTGAGATATTATTTTTTTATTAGTTTGATAGTAAAAAACTCATGGAAAATGTACTGATTTTATACTTATATATTATTATTATATTTGACATCGAAATATTAAAATAGGGGATTTGCAGATTGAAAAAGAATACGAGGAATTTTTTGTTGTGTCCTACGTGGCGAATCAGCAATGATATAAATGCTTTTGGTTAGTTTGTCTGTATTTAATTATCAGAAATATTTTCATATTATTTATTTATATAACTCAACTTGGGAGACAGACACAATAATTAGGACTCGACAGTCGACAGTGACATTTATATGTTAAATATGGGCCTTGGAATGGGAAAGTGTTATTCCGAGTAATGTGGAAGCCCAGTAATCTGACATATTGAATAAACCTTGGGCCGTATGTAAGCAAAATTATGGGTTGGATTCGATTTGGGTCATCGAACTATCCAAATCACATTATGGTGTTGTTTGGAATCATGGTGCACCGTTTGGTGTGATCATCTGATCGTGTTTCTATTTTAAATTAACCAAATATCAAGAATAAGTATGTTTGTACTAACGTAAAACAACGATGAGTTCACAATTGATTTAACACAAACCATGAGAACGCACATGTGAAATATCAATTTTTCATTTGATTAAATTAGAGTTCAAATATTTTTTGATGTTTTTAATCAATAAATTCTTATATTCTAACAATTATCTGTTAAATTATAAAAATATATATATAAATTTTAAAATATCATTTTGAAATAATGAATTTATCATAAAATAATATGAAATATAATTTTAAAGTTATATACAATTAATAAAAAGTAAGGATAAAAAAATCATTTTATGAAATTACGATCATTTCACATCTGCTTCAAAAATAGTTTTTTTAAATCATGATCACTGATATTATGTGTACCTCATAGCACGGTGTAGTCATCTAACATCACGTTTCTCAAACGATATTTCAAACATGTCTATATCAGATTATCTTGGATTCTTTACAGGTTTAAGTTCATATATGAGTTTATAGCATAGTTTTATTTGTATATTCTCAAATATAAAAACGAAGAATATATAATTTATAGATCAAATTTAAATATTAATAGTAATAAAATAATTTACATTATATTATCAAAAAATTGATAATATTATCATGATTATAATATAATCAAAATAACATATTCAAATAAAAAATAATATTACATATTTAAGTCAATTGTTTATAAATTTTTCGATATTTGTATCTACATAACATCATCAAACATATTTCTTTGAACAAGTACTTAATTGATAAACAAGAAATAACAATATTTTAAAAATAAGAATAATAATAATATTATTTAATTTAATACCAGAATTCCACCCACATAACATTTAAAATATGAATATATTTTAAAAATTAATTTTACCTAAATTTATTGTTTTCTCTAATAGTCCTATAAGTTTTTAACTTCAATTACATTTACAAGTGTAATCAGCAACACCTTTCATTTATTTAATGACGTTCGATAACTCTTCAACAATCATATAGATACTGAAATTACTAAGATGTAATAAATAATAATCTCCATTACGCTACAAGAAATCCAGCAGCAATAACACAAGCAGATAGTTTCAATGAAATATCCAGATTTGAGATCATTAATTTAATAATCGAAAAGTATAAAAATAAAAAAAACATATTTATTTATTTAGCAAGGATGAATAAATTTACCAAGAGAGTTGAAATGAACTCAGATTTCATCGAAATTAATGTTTTTGTAATGAATGATGATGAATCAAGCATACCAGTGTTGAGAACTTACATTACAAGCTGGATATTGTACATTCATGACTGAATCCTTATTCCAATGTCTTGAGAAGACGAAACAGCCCAGCCGCCTCTCGAATACGGGAAAACTCGATGCAGAATGCTTGTAATTCGATGAAGATGTCATGAACTGTAGATAATAGCGTCAGGTTATAAAGATTTCACTAAAATAATATGAACCAAACACAACAAAAGTTACATGAGAAGAACTATTAAATTACTTTAAGCAGCATCAGAACACCATATTCTGAACTTTAAGCAGATAAGAATCATGCTACGGTACGAAGTTTCTTAAAAAATGGAGATCGATTGCACAATGATTACCATTTATAATTTTGTTGCGAATCAAGCTTTGAAGAAAAACGCAAACCAATCGCACATGTCTGTTCTGCATATATCTATCCTGGAAAGGATGGAAAACCCAAGTATTAAAAATACGAATATATGTTGCGTCTCTTAGAGAGGAAAAATGGTTGAAGTGGGAAGTACCTTGATGCCTTGACATGCACGAATACAATTTGATATATAAGTGTGCAAGAATTCGGTAGGGAGCTCAATTGTTGTTGTCAATCTGTTAACTACTTCCATTGAGTGGAGGCTCATCTCCATATTCACAAGAACCCTGAAGTATCTGGCATTTGTAAAAACAGATTCATTAGTTCGAAATCGAAATCTCTCAGCAGTCAACGGAAAGAAAAGGCAAGATATTTACTCTGATATTTCAGGCGAATTTACCAGCTTAACAAGAACTTCAACTGCAATCATCGGGTTATTCTCTACTAGATCCTGGAGTACGATAAGGAAGTTGATTGAAAAAACAATAGCGCAAATTATTGACTCCGAAGAGAAATAGAAAGGCAATGAACATACTGGAAGCTTCTTTGGTGTCAAGCCACAGTGGTATACAAGCTTTGAGTCATTTGCAAAATCTACTAATACTTGCTGAAACAAATATAATATGTTAACTCGCCATGTGGAATAAGTGATCAAGTGAACACTTACAATCCTGAAAACTTCTGCACGATAACAAATTTACCAGAATAATGAGACTGAATCTACATATTGGAATAATGTAACTCAACTTGAGTTATTCAAGTCACGTTACTTTATCACATCATGTCAACAGCGTAAAAATGGGAAACAAATAATAGCACCTCTTGTTGAGCAGGAACAAGTGAGCCCTTAAGGGCTTTAGCAATTAAATCTCTTACTGATGCTCCTCTACTAGTATCAGCACACATCCCATCGTCCCATAAAAGTTCATGGTCCATATCAGGGTTCAGCCACAACAGCTGTTCACAGTCAAATCTTACATACAAAATTACCATGCTGTTGACATGTCTTATGAAAATCGTTTTCATTAAGAGTTACGACGTACATACCTCTCCATCCATGACAGGGAGCCTAGGAGGTAAAGGTCTTAACCACTGTGGGCCAAGTCCTTCCAGCGAAAAAGATGGCAATAACCCGGCAACAGCCTCATCTCGACTTCCTGATCCAATTTTAGATGTACCATCGGGTTTTTCATCAAACCTGGAAAAAAGTGTCCAATATTCAGATGAAAGGAAAAATACCAAAATTCGGAAAGAGTATGGAAGAATTCAGAACATCATCAAATTAAATAACATGAATGGTCATACTCAGATGAATTACTATCACAACCACGGGGAACATCTGGATCAGGTATCGTATTTTTCACAGAATTCTCTTTGAACAAACACTTAAATGGTTCTGGGTGAGTATTAGTGCAGTACTGCTGCCGCAAATGCTCATGTTGTGGAAATGACTGAATTGCAACAGAAATGAATAAAGATCAAAGCAACAGAAAACACAAGGATTACAGTGAAACAATAATTAAACTTCAAAGAAAAAACGATCATTTTTAAAGTAAAATATTGCTTCTGTAGATCTTAAAAATATGCAAATAGAACTTACATGTGATGAAATGTCAAAATGTTTTATATACTCTGCAGGAGTTAGTTTTAATAGCTGCACAAAAGAATTTACTATCACTTGCTGAGAAACACTGAAAACAATAATAAAAATAAGACAGAATAAGGAATTACAAAGAAAAGGAAAAGGAAAAAAAGATGAAGATAACCTCGTGGCTACTCGATGCACCGGAAGATCCTAGAAACTGAATAACAAATGCTCTTTCATGCTTTTCACATTCTTCATTGCTTGCTATCTAAAAATACCCCAAAGTGCGAAAAATACATATAACATAACTTATTTTTCGATTTCATAGATATATATTTTTAAAAAATGCATTGGAAACAATGAATAAGACACAACCCCCAGTAATTATGAAACAGAAAAATGAAATATGATGGAGCATTCATGAAATATTTTCAAATAGACGTAAATGATTTGTAAATAATGTCTAAATGCAATACATTAAACATACATCCACAAGCTTTGAGATGAAGGGATTTGAAGAAGGTTGCAATGAGGCGTATGCCTGATGCATTATAGCAAATGCAACCAACCTCTGGGTTGAACTCAAAAGATTTTCCTGCAGAACCAAGAAACAGAAATTCAGATGAAATATCTCATCACTTCACCGCATGACCCAATTAAACTTCCAAAGAAACTGTCACAAAAATCCACCAAAAATGAAAGTGCTTGTTAGATTATTACGAGCTCTGTAAAGTAGACACGAAATTTCAGCTTCAACTAAGCCCTAAACCATACAACGATTACATAATCATGGTCGAACAAGAATATCCCACCTAATCCATCCAACATGAATGTAAAGGAATAAAAGCACAATTCGGTGAGAATCTTGATATTTTAATTATAAGATCTGGAGTTGACAAAAATTTCCCTATCTTAATGATTACAGATTACATGAAGTAAGGCAACCTAATCTATCCAACTGAAAACTTAAGACATGATAAGAAAAGACCGAATCAGACATGAAAGAGGGGACCGGTTGAAAAAGCCGAATTTTGATGGTCTGATTTAAGTTCTGCACATGACCACTAGTAAATACAAAAATTTCAGCTACTAGAATCCATACAATGATTACATAATCACAATTTCCTTAAATCAAGCCCATCTAGTCAATCCATCACCTGAGAAAATAAACTAATAGTAACGAAATACATAATATTGATCGGGAAATGAGAGATACAAATATAAGAACCCAAAACACCAACAACAAAACCCTAGCCTTTGGATCTGCCGTAAGGAAGTCGAGGGCACTGCAGGCCTCAAATTGGATGGAGGCAGAAAATTTCGATTTGAAATCAGCGACAATATCTGCCAAACTCCGTACATCGCCACCGCTAAGCAAGCTGTGGAGCTTACCGCTGTCCTCGAAACCCAACATCTCCACTTCACACTCTTGGTGGAAAAGTCAAGCGCTTTTTCTTCTTAATTTATATATTAAAATTTAAAAGCACATTTTATTGTTAATGGGTCAACCCCATCAAAAGAAATGTGACGGCCCATTAAAATGGCCCAACCCAAAGCTTTATTATAATTATATCAAAAGTATTTATTAATTATAAATAAGGCTAGAAAAAAGATGTGTTATGTTATCCTCAAAATTTGATGAAATTGGACCCTATTTTTATGGGACAGTTTAACTTTATATTTTTTAAAAAAACTATACTTAAAATTTGCAATATTTGATTATATGATACTCAAAGTAGGAAACCTATTTTTAATGTTTTTTTTCATAATTATTTTAATTATTAAAATTAAAAACATTCCAAATCAACTTTTTAGCAAAATTGAAAATATTATTAAGTATGAAAACTAAATTTACTTATTAGTGATCAAAATTAATGGATTTGTTTGGTTGGAAGATAGAAAATGTGGTGAGGTGTGATGAGATCATAAAATCGTGATTTTTTTATGATACACAAAACATAATCTTAATTATGATGGTTAAAAAATCACGATTTCAATACATTTATTAAAAGCAGCGATTATCTTATCGTGATTTTGGAAAAAATTAATTTAACATTATTTCTATTAATTATAATATAATTATTTTTATTATTTTTTATAAATAAGAGTATATTAATATTTTTATATAAATTACGATCATAATATTATAATTTTACCAAACATATATATAAATTCACAATTATTATATTTTAACATATATCAATTTTAAAAAGATAAACAAAAAAACTCAATAAAATTGTAAATTACTAAATAGGAACGAATTTTTCATCGGGATTTGGAATAACACGGAAACTCCTGGGTCCGACAACTACTAAAACCCTATCGTCAGCCGAAAAATAAAAGCCTCTCGTCAATCAGGATTCAGCACCAAGGATGCCTCCTTCCACCGCCGCCTCTGTTGCTGCACTCTTCTTTCCTCTCCTCCTCCTTTACTCCGCCGCAGCAACCGACCACATTGTCGGCGCAAACAGAGGCTGGAATCCAGGGATTAACTACACTCTCTGGGCCATTAACCACACATTCTACGTCGGCGACCTCATATGTAAACCAAATCTACGATCTTTCTCCCCAATTTCACAAGCATCATAAATCTATGGTTCCTTAGTTCTGATTTCAGTTCGAATTTTACGCAGCTTTTAGGTACCAGAAGATGCAATACAATGTATTCGAGGTCAATAGAACGGGATTCGACAACTGCACGACGGATGGCGCGTTTGGGAATTGGAGTAGTGGGAAGGATTTCATTCTTCTAGATAAAGCTAAGAGATATTACTTCATTTGTGGCAACGGCGGTTGTTTCTCTGGGATGAAAGTTTCCGCTGTAGTTCATCCACTTCCTTCACCTCCGGCTTCCGGTACTATACATTCTTCTGGGTCATCTTCTCAGGTTCGCGGCGGCGGACGGCGTTTTGTTGGTGCTTTTTTTGCCTGGATCTGGCTGGATCTAGCCCTTCTGCTCTCTCTTAATTGAGNTGAGGAATAGGATCCGCCTCAATTTCTTCATCAAAAATATCTTCATCAGAATTCCGAGTAGTCATGATAATAGAAATCCAAACTCAGCAATGAAGCTCTCAATGGGATAAAAAATCTCGGGTCCCCACGGACGGCGCCAAACTGATCTAGTCTAAAAATATTTTGGGTATTTATTTTTAGATCAGTCAATTTTTTTAATTATTCGGAATTCATTTTATGTGGGGACACGAGCGATATACGAGGTTGGGCCACAATGTGTGAGCTTACGTCCTCGGGAGAGCGAAGCTCTACCTTGGTTTCCACTATAATAATCAAATGATACAAATACAATGAGATGATAATGATAACACGGGCGAAAACGGCTCGAAAAATGATCGAAAACACTCAGTCGGGCTCGAAAACGCTGTACCAGCGAAAACTCGCAGAAAACACTGTACCAGTGAAAACTCGCTACAGGCACTGTTCAGACAAGAACTCGCGAATGGCACTGTTCAGACAAGAACTCGCGACTGCACTGTTCAGACAAGAACTCGCGAATGACACTGTTCACACGAAATCTCGCGAATAGTAACCCAGATGAGGGTGGCCGCGAGTTTTGGTGCGAGAACTCACGGATGGGGGCTGAAAAACGAAGTCTCGCGACTGCCTTATCAAATTTGAGCCAGAGCCTTGCCTTGAGAGGTGCTAAGAGTGTCCGAATCTCTTCTCAGTGCCTTGGAGTTCCTATTTATAGAGAAATCCAGCCCAATTAATAAGTTTCAGGCCCATGAGCCTAATTTCATTGGATTAAGCCCAAGGCACCTAAATAATATTCAATTAAATTAGAACAAATGTCATTCCGCAATAGAACTTCGGAAATGCGTCTCGATCGAGAATTAGCCGGAAATATTGATGACAAAATACTGGAGGACCTCGTAAAATAATTCACTGCTTCCAGATGTCGAATATACAGCCAACAATATCGCCACAACGTACCGGCATGCTTCTCGGGTGTCAAATTACGAAAATACCCTTCGACCCCGTCTGGGGCCGAACTTGCCTGAGACTGCTAGAAACGACAGTCAAATGCAAAATATGTATTCCCGGGAAGTCCAAAATACGAGAATACCCCCAAAACCATAGAATGACGTAAATAGACGAGAATACCAAGAATACCGAAAATACCATCTAGCCACGTCGGATGAGCTCCTGGGGCATCGTGATACCAAAAATATCCCCAGGTAATATCACTATGATTTTGAGAAAAGTACAAAATTAACCCTTCAATTTATAACCGGTATAAACATGATGCCCCTATAGTTTAGAAATTGCATATTTGACCATCTGAGTTACGAAACCGTTTAGCCTAAACTCGTTTAAGACTATATTGAAAACATTTTGAGAAACACTAGCATTTTAAATTACTTCTATAAATTCTTGTACATTTGATAGTGTATTTTGTTTTATTATGGTTAAAATTTGGGCATATAGTTTATTTTAGGATCAACATGTGCTTATTGTAAGTGTGTCAATCAATTATGTAGTTTACTAATGATAACTTATCTTTGTATTTTGTTTATAACGTATGTTTCATTTATTTTGGGTATGATCTTGTTGAATGTAGGTGATATTGTTTGCAATTACTATGGAGCCAAACAAAGAGACAGATGAGTCGGTAGTTGCACCTACTGCACAGTCTAATAACGGGAATAAAAGGGAAGAAGATTTCTTAAACAAAAATAAAGAGAACAAACGTAAGGACCCCCCACAATTCATAATCCAGACATTGAGATGGCTAAGGATGGTGGAGATTGGTCTAAAGAAATTTGTATGTTGGATGATGTTAGTGAAGACGAAGACATTTACCAATCATCTGAAGATGAAATTGATCCAACTTGTTTTATGTTTAATGATGCAATCGGATGGAATGACCAAGAACTAAGGTAATTATGTTAACTAAGGCAATACACAACAGGTACCGCAACCTGACCACTCAACCATGAACTCGATCGATCCGGAGTGTAACGCAGAGAAGATCTGTCATGTAGTTCACACAAAGCTGTTTTCTTTTGTATTATGTGTGTTCAATTGTGTGTTATAGGGATACATGAATGACACCGCGTGAGATAAAAATAATGGTATCCGTACTAAAAACGTGGGCGTCACCCAACATCCTGATGCGACCGAAGTAATGTCGATTGGAAAAGATAGTCATACTTCGCATTTCACTCCAACAACTTATTCAAGTCAGATGAAAAGATAGGTGCAATTGTACTTTCTTATGTTACTAGCATACTTCACCATATTATGTTATTTAGCAGACTCCTGGTATTCCAAATGCACCGGTGAGAAAGTCACGCCGCTTAGGAAGACCAATGAAGAATAATTTTGTTTTTCATTCAAATGTTGTGCATGAATTCATAAAGGGTGACACGGTAAATATCAACAACGTAAATTATCACCAAAGCATGGAACCCCTCCAATTGTCGAGTAGCAATGATGAAGATTACAATAACGCCGGACTATGGACGTATGGAGAGCTCGACACTGCAGAGTTTGAAACAGTTCGCTTGTAAGACACATTTCTGTTATCTTTCTGTGCATAAATGTTTAATACGCTTTACTACAGGAGGGCTATCTGTTGTCTCCCTCCGGATCAAAGACAACAATGTCATTGGGTATTACCTGAGATGTTCGATGCTTGTATTAGATCTGAGGAATTCTGCGTAAAATTTGTGGGTTGGCAAAACAAAGTTGACTACGACAAAGAGTTTGTGTTTGTTCCATTGTGTATCAGGTATGTTGTTGTTTCTATAACTTTTTCAATATCATTGTGATTGGATATTTAATTCGTCACATGCAGGGGTCATTGGTCACTGTTAATTCTACAACGCATCATTGATTATGAGCAACGATGGATGATAGCTCTTGACCCGTTGGGATAAACACACCAAATTACGATATATTCATCTATACGCAGGTTTTAAGACTATGAATTTCATATCATTTGTTGCATTAATTATGGTGTCGTTGGACATTATGTTGTGTTGCTATTTCGTAATTGTTGTGTTGCCATCTATGCTATATGTCATTGCTTTTGTGGTTTCATATGTTCATTTGTGAAGTTACTCTTCGACTTTGCATTTCATTGTTATGTGCTTTTGTTCAATGATTTTTTGAACGATGAAGATTTAATGGTAATAAAATAGTTTTTTATGTTTGTTATGGTCCCTTTTTAGGGGGTACCAACAGTCGTCCGGTTCGTTCAACAAACGAACTCGGTTCTGATTTCTTTAAAATGTGGAAGACGATCAAAAGCTAAAAACCAAAATAAATACATGGCAATATATAGTGGAAACCCCGTGAACTGGGGTGAAAACCACTCGACTAAGAGCTGATTATGCTCTTAGCCTGCTCACTAAAGAAAATAAATCGAAGTTCATACAAGACAGGTTAATGAAAATGACGAGACAAAGGAAAGCGGTAAGAATTCGGCAGAGTAACAGCCTGTTCTTCCGCGTCCAAAGGGTCCTCCCTTTTCCTTCGTCTTGCCCTGTATTTATAGAGTTGCCGGCGAGTGTAATCCACGTCCTGTAACCGCCTCTGACAATTTTGTTAGAGGTTGTTATCGCATGATGTAAAACAAGGTTGGGATCGATGCGTGGTCTGCGTGATCGGGCCCGAAGCGTGATAAACGTGACAGGGCCCGAAGCGTGGAATGCGTGAGTCTGTAACCGTTTTGTAACTGTTCGGACCGAACCCGGGAGCCAGCTGGCAGATAACGCTTTTATTTACTAATGTTATCTTCGGTCCTCTGTGTTGAACATCGGGCCGCTCTTCCCAAAGGTGTAAGTGGGCTGTGAGAATTCATTTTGATTATTTAAGTCGGCCCAACTGTTATCGGGCCTCACCCATTACAGGGTACCCGGTCCTAGAGTTCTCATCATTAATCAAATAAAATAAAAAATTAATCATAATAATATATTTAATTATATAATTAAATAAAAAATATTAGTTTTAAATTAAAAAAATGTAAAACCACATTTTTTTACCGAATCGAAATTGAATACCGAAATGGCCAAAATTTAAAAACTGAACCGATTTCATAATTCGGTATTGGTTCAGTAAAAAAAATTAGATATGTAGTTCGGTATTCAGTTTTTATCGAATAGTGAACACCCCTATTGGGTTATATTGTCTAATTGAGAGTTTTCTGATTGAGGTAAAAAAAGGGCGGTTCATACGTCGAATATTATGTGTTGTGGTTCGAAAAACGGGGGTGTCAACAGTGGACCGGTTCGTTGCAAGACGAACTCGGTTATAATTTATTTGATGTGTGGAGAACGATTATAAACCAAAGGTGAAAGGACACATCGATTTTAGAGTGGAAAACCTCAAAGATGAAGAAAAAACCACTTGACTAAGGGCCAAAAGGAAGTGCATTTAGTTGGTTCATTAAGCAAATTAATGATCACAAAGGTCATGTTTGTTCTTTAGACAACAAAGAAGAAGAGAAGTATCAAAAATAAATCGACAGAAAGTTCTCTATGCGAAAGCTCCAAGGAAAATTGGAAGATCTTTTTCTCACGCCCTAAGTGTCCTTTTTATACTCCCACTGTGCTGTATACAGTAGGGTGTCGTTTTGTGCCTGCCCTTTGCTGCTAGGTCGGCTAATGTCAGGCGGAACAGCCGCCGGGAACAGCTTCACAGAGTTGCATGACGCTAGACCTTTCGGCGCTACTAGCCGGCTATTCCCTGGCCACTGGAGGCTCGTACGACTTCGCCGGACCACGCCTCTGACAAGGCTGTCGAAGGTTGTCGTTGCATGGGAGGAGTATGGACGGCCCGAAGCAAGGCCTGCAAGATGTGGACCGATCGGTCTTGGCGCATGCGAGAAGCTGGGCCCTACATATCGGGATTGATCGCTATGAACGGTCGATCGGGCCACGGGGCTTGGATGGGTCATTCACTTATGTGGACTGGATCTGGGCCTCCAAGTTCGGCTTACGTGGTATAGACTCATTTGATCAAGCTTGGCTCTAATCATGTTCGAGACACCGAGTTCCGGGGATCTCATTACTATGTTTTCAAACTGGTTTTATTTTTCGAACCGGCAAATCTCTGGTTCAATAAGAACCGGTTCAAACCGTTAAAGCTTAAAACACTCCCAATATTTTCATAATTTTCACAAAACACCTAAATTACTTTGTTAACTCAATGAACTAAATTCAATATAAAGTTTCAGTACATATATACTAAAGCAAACCAAATATCAATCATAACACAAACTCAATATCTCAAGTAATGCACACCTAACTTAGCATCAAACACCATAGCCATGAAACAATTCAAATACTCAACTTCCAATCAATCAAAATCAAACAACACACTAATGGAATAGGATAATATAGGTAAAATATAAAAAAATAATGCTCATATCATATTACGATTTCTTACAATATCAAATATGATATTCATGTCCTCCAAATCCCTATTTTTTCATTCCTCTTGAAACGATGTAAAGCTCAAAGTTCCAAAATCTGGTAATGATCCTAAATTTCAATCACATTAAAAAACCATTAGTATTTTAGAAATATACTAATAATGAACATTTATATATGCAAAAGTACACCTTCATTAACTTCATCTTCATTCTTATAAATCGGAGGATCTATTTCTTCAGAGAGTATGTCATCTATATCTTCTATGTCGTCAATCGAATCTCCCAAATTCGCGGAAATCCATGCATCAATATCTTCTATGTCATCAAGATCAATTGGAGAAAGATGTTCGCTATTTGAATGCCACCTGTAATGTTTGATATGAGTATCATAGTTAAATATAAATAATAAAAACATGAAATATGGTAAACAAGAAAATATAGAATTCAAATGGCGAAAATGAATCCTTATAGCCCATTCCACACCTCCAATGAAGAGCGGCCCGATGTTCAACTGGAGGACCGAAGATGACCTTAGCGAAATAAAGCGTTTTCTGCCAGCTGGCACCTGGGTTCGGTCCGAGCGGTTACAACTCACGTTTACCATGCTTCGGGCCTCCCCATGTTTACCACGCTTCGGGCCCGATCACGCAAGCCACGCCTCGGTCCCAGCCTCGTTTTACATCCCGCGATAACAACCTCTAACAAACCTGTCAGAGGCGGTTACGGAGCGTGATTTACACTCACTAAGAACTCTATAAATACATGACCAGACGACGGAAATAGAGGACCCTTTTGGACGCGGAAGAACATGCTGTTACTCTGCCGGATTCTTATCGCTTTCTTTACCTCGTCATTTTCATTAGCCTTTCTTGTATAAACTTTGAGTTATTTCATTAGTGAGCAGGCTATGAGCATAATCAGCTCTTAGTCGAGTGGTTTTCACCCCAATTCTTGGGGTTTCCACTATATATCGCCGTGCACTACTTTGTTTTTAGCTTTTGATCGTCTTCCATACTTAAAATAAATCAGAACCGAGTTCGTTTGTTGAACGAACCGGACGACTGTTGGTACTCCCTAAAAAGGGACTATAACAAAACTAATTAAAAATCATAATAAAAAAGATTACATGTCTTTAAGTTTCTGATTGTACCGCACAAATATGAGAGCATTCAAGATTGAATGCTCTAGTTTGTTCCTCTTTTTCATATGTATTTGATCAAAAACTTTACAATTTCGTTCACAACCTGAGGATGAACTTGATTGACCAAGAATTTTAATAGCAATTTTTTTCAACTCCGACGCACTTCCACCAAACAACTTCCACTAATCCGTTGAAAATATAAGTTGTATTAAAGAATATATGAATAAAATGATTGATAAATATTGATAAACAAACCTGGTTGATGTTTTTTATCTTGACTAGCTTCTATGGCAATAGGACGTCCAAAACTTTTCAATTTATCACGAAAGAACTTTATCTCTTCCAAATACAAATTAATATCCGCGGTCCCTTTCTTTGTAATGACATCTAATATATCATCCATTACAGCTTCAATATGTGTATGATGATTTGGATCATATTGGAATTGAGGATTCAACCAATAACCATTGAGATCTTTTTTGAATTTTGTAGCCCAACGAGACTCAATAATTGTGGTAAATGGTGCATATAAGCTTTCATCATTTTCAAAAGTACACATGATTGCTTTTATAGCTCTATCTACACCATCATAAAGATATCCAATGTTGGGCTTCTTATCATCATCAACTAATATCAAAAGTTTCATTAATGGTTCTAATGCTTTGACTATAACTAAACAATCATTCCAAAATCCATCAATTTTTACTATTTTTTTGGACTCCAAACCTAACTCCGCTTTTCCTAAGCTTGACTGAACAAATTCTCTACATAGGGCTAATGCCTCGAGGTCCTCTCGACGCTGGACAAAGCTTCGCAATGCAATGAAAGTTGTGCCGAATCTAGTCTCCGTTGGTCAAACTATTTCTTTCCAACTATTGCTCATTCTCAACCATGCAAGCCATTGGATATGATTATATATAAACTTAGAAACCTTGGATGCTTGTTCAACAACCTCTCGAATGCATCGCAATTTTCCAATATCTTTCATCCTCAAATTGATACAATGAGTAGCACATGAAGACCAACTAATTGAACCATAGTGTTCTTCAATTAGGCGTCCCGCCGCTACATAATTTGCTGCATTATCAGTCACAATATGAACAACATTTTTATTTCCAACCCACTCGATCACATCTTGAAACAAATAGAAAAGAAGTTGTGCATTATTGCATTTATCAGACACGCCAACTGATTTGAAAAAAATTGTTCCACGATGACTATAAACTAAGAAATTAATAAGTGACCGTGAACGTCCATCTGTCCAACCATCTCCCATCAATGTGCAACCAACCTCTGACCATCCAAGTCGAATACTATCAATCCAAAGCTGCAATTCTTGTTTCGCTTTTTTTAATAAAGGTACTCGCAGCTCATGATAAGATGGAGATTTGAATCCATCCCCCAACACAGATTTTGCCTGCATCATAGAACGAAAATATGGAGATCTACAACAATTAATAGGAATAGATGTGTCATAGAAAAATTTAGCGATTTCTGAATTAGCTTTTTCCACCGCTTCTTTTCCAATCCAAAATTTTTTAAGAATATGTTGGACTTTTGCTGCTTCTTTCCTTTCCCTTTTGTTGCTCTACTACCATTTGAATTTTTAATATGTCTTTCATCTATTTCCTCGACATCCTCAATATTCTGATGATACTCTTCTAAAAAATTTCTTAAGTCACTTGATGCACGTCTTTTCTTTGATGATTCTTCAAGTAAGAATAGCTCCATTTCTTTTCTCAACTCATTAGACACTTTCGAACATGCTGTTACATCTCTATGTATGTCTGCTATATGTTTTTTCACTCTATGTATCCCTCCTCCATAAAATTTTTTATTACACAATGCACAACATAACACTTTACGATCGTCCTCAACTAGTTGAATAGCATATTTCCAAGCAGGATCAGTCTTAGCACGATGAGAGGAAGATATTTGGGAGGAACTGATATTTTCATTAGCAGTACCATTGCTTTCCATGGCCTATACATTAATACGTCAATGAAATCAATGCAATACACTTATAGGTATAATAAAATTCTTACCATTTATCATATTGATAAATTGTTAGGCACAAAACAAAGAAAAAAAATCAGAAATCAAATATGTTTAGATCTGAAATAAAAAAAAAATTAAAATTTGAAATCAAGTATGCAAAAATATTGAGTTATAACAACGTAACAAGCAAAATATGTTTGGATCTGAAAGAATTCAAAACCTAACATTAAAACTTAAAAGATCTCCAACCAATAATATAAAATATACGATACAGACACAAACCGATTGACCTCACAAAATAAATCATAGAGAAATTAAAATACTTAAAACTTAATGTTTCCAAACCGATTGACCTCACAATCAAACTTATCCAATGAAATTCAATCAAATTCATTAAAGAAAACTAGAAGAAAACAAGCACAACACCAAAACTATAATCATGCTCATAATACAAAAACACAAAAGCATACTTTTTCCCAAAAGTCTAGCATTAATTGGAACAAAAGACAATCTTGAGTAAGATGGGAAACTCACGATTTATATTTACAATCTCCCGATTTATATTTTTAACAAATGTCTTTTACCCGATTGTATAGGTACCATTTTGAACAATTATATTTGTTCTAAAGGTACCAAAATAAACACTGAGAAAGAATCGGACTAAATGCAACGCAGAGGCATCTTTGAACCAATAGTGAAGAGTTTGAACCCCACATGGACAGAATGTGTTATTTCATTTGACTGAACAAAAAAACAAAAAATGTACCGAGAACAAGAAAAATAATAAAGAGAAAACTAGGACATGGATGAACTTTCTATCTACAATCAGAATTCGTCTTCTTCGTCTTTTACCCACTATCGACAAACAAGAATCTTCACTTCATACCCAACATCACAGTAGCAAAACTTCACCCAAAAACTCTATTTTTATGTTAACGAAAACCTAGAATCGGGTAGAAATGCAAAGTGATTGAAACTTAAAAAATAGGTATTTTTCCATTGAATCGGACCGCCAAAAAATGGTTCACGGTCGAACCGGTTCGATCGGCCGGTTTGACCGCGGTTTGAAAACCTAGGTCGAATATCGGGTAATACTGTTATTTTTTCTCTAACACCCAATATTGGATTATATTGTCTCATTGAGAGTTTTTTTCTGTCAAAAGAATTAAATATTATTTATATTACATATATAAATTGGTAACAACTAATATGACAGAAATTTTATATGGATATGAAAACATTCCTTAATAAGTTGAACAGATTAATCTTTTAACTAATTTAATGCTCTAATAATTACATGATTAAATATAAACATAAACCTTTTAGTATAAAAAATTATGACAAAATATAGTGACAATTAATTATTTATTGTAAAATATATTTAAACTTTAATATACATATATATACATACAATTTCAAATTTATGAATTATTTTTATAATTTGTAGTATATTTCAATTTTTTCGACAAATTGACACATAAAAATCGCAAAATTGATTAACTAAATTGTTATAAATCGATTTCTAATGGTTCGCTTTTGGTTAATAAAAA